>MKEJ01052017.1:0-14847 GCA_001753735.1 Embelia ribes | reverse complement strand
ATTGTTGATTGGGTTGCTCTTTCCGCATGACCGTCGAGTTTTGCATAGCCAACCTCTCCCCTTCTCTCACATTCTCTTTCTATTGAAGAACGATAAAAGAGTGAAAAGAAAGGACTTGCAATTAGAGACTTTAATTAGTTTTCAGTTTCATCATTCGTTAATTATAGTTTTAGCTCCTTGAATTTGCAAGGCTTACATTATATATTGAATGCCCATTTGCAATATATGAAGGAATACAAAAAAGCCAAAAATATAGGTTTTTATAAAAAAAAAAAAAAAAAAAAAAAAAAAAAAAAAAAAAGCTGGTTAGGTAAGAAGAAATGAATGTTACTAATTGTACTCTATTTTTTGGACCACCTGAAAATGCTTGATCTTAAAATATTGCAGCAAACAAATCCTTATGTACTTAAATTACTTGTGTTACTTGTGTCTTTTGGTTCAATTTGAAAAAATCCATGCTTTCCGGAAACCAAAAGCAGCTTAAAACATTTATGAAGCGATTAGTTTGATTTAAGTTTTCTTTTTTAATTCAGACTCAATTTGAAATTGATTTAAATTAATAATAATATAGAGAGCAAAGATTCTTATATTTGTCAAAACAACTTGTCTGTTGAGCGGCCACTATATATTTGAATCAGAAACCAATAATAGATATTAGATATTTAGTATATTGATATGCATTTTAAATTTTTTTAGATTTTAATGTCATAGTATATTTGCCTATAATACATCTTTCGACAAAATGTGTTAAATTACTTACAAGTAAAAAATGTTAATTCAAATTTACGAGGTAAATAATTCATATTGACATATTGTATTTTCTGGCCTAAAACTAGGAATCTCCATCCCTCGATCTATATATTTTACAAGAGGGGGAAAAAAAGTCATAAGCGCAAGTTTTTACCATCTTAATCAACATTGGATCATTTGACATTTCAGGGGTTCATTGACTTTTCACTGACGAGAGGTATTGGAGGCTCCAGCCCCCTCTTCCTATATACCCGCTTGGTAAAATAATGTAACTCAGAAGAAAATATTCTTTTCTTGGTTTAACTTTTAAGTGAAATAAATTGTTATTGCTGACACCTTACAAATATATATTGTTTCTTAAAATGATCAAAATGTTAACTTATAGAAGTATGAATTTTCATATAAAAGTTTACTTTTTTAATACTTCCTCTTTCCCAAAAAAATTGTCTTGCATTGAAAAATTAAAATTTTAACAATAAAATAGTAAATGAGTTCATAAGCACTAAATTACTTTTAAGTTTACAAATTTGCCACTAATAAATGTAATTTTGATGTATTATAATTACCAAAATATATTTAATATTAAGGGGCAATTTAGTAAGTTTAAATTTTGCTTGAACTTATTTTTAGAAAGTAAACATTATTTTGGGACGTACCAAAATAGAAATGTGGACAATAATTTTAGGACGGGGTGAGTAATGGAAAGTGTCTATACTATCTTTTATTCCTACCAAATAATTTTACCCACTTTTGTGGAGCTACTGTATCAAAATTTACTTGTTATCCGGATTGTACTACATTTAACATATTATTAGAATACAATAATGCAAGTAATATGAGTAAGATTTTTTAGGTAGGATTTTTGTGTTCGTATATATGGCATATTGTTTATTTGACATCTAATTATCATAACTTTTTCATTTTCAGCCTCTTCTAAAAATGAAATTGGTAGTGTTTAAAAACCCTAACTCGTATTTCTATAGGCTAGGTCAATGCATATCTTCATTTCAACTTGTGGGTCACGAATTCGTTCCATTGGAAATAACCTCTTTGGAAATAAGGGTAAGACTGCCAAGGATCCAAGGGTGAGCAAGGTCATGTTGTTGTTTATTATTGGAAATAGGCTCATGAGGTAGTTTGTCCCGAGGATTCGAAAGATACCTAAAATCACTGGCGTGGGCTGCCTGCAAAGACTCGGATGCTTAAGTATAGGGAAGCCAAAAGGTAAAGTGGAATATACTTAAAGGTAATATTTAGTTAAATATTAAATATAAACGGAGAAAGTGAATCATCTTTTCAGCTAACAAATGACAATATTTATAATACATTGTAGCAGCTAGCCATATGTACTACTGTCAGTATTTGCTCGAGTGGTCTCTGGTGTATATAATTTGTATATCTACATTGGTCTCTGGTGTATATAATTTGTATATCTACATACTCATCAACTGCTTCCAACTGCCTCTGGTGTTGTATGATTTAGTCATCCAGATGGAAGTTAAGTTTGATTCGTATGTATGCTTTTAAGATTGCACACTTTTCTTTTATCCAGAGATAGCCTCATTTAGTTTTTGTCTGAGGCTATGAATTGGCTTTATACCCGAAGAGTGGTGCTCCCCAATTATGATAGTCTTATTACATGGTTAACATTGCTGGGATGTATACATATATTATTGTTTTTAAAAAACAAAACTATTTATTCATAGCTGCTCATCATGACAATTAACATGTGTCAAACATGACAAAAACCCTTGAGTATCCTACAAGTAGGTTTTGGCAGCTAAGACATCATTAGCTTTAAGAAATGGAGAGTTTATATGTTGAATCTTCATAGGGTTTGTCAATAGTCATTTCATGGCTTTCGAGAAGTCATTTCACATTAGTTATAATAGTTAAACTTGTTTTTTTACTTTCTCATACTTTTCCTATAAATAGGGCGCCCAGTAACTCTCATTTTTACTTATTTAAGGAAATTTTTTTAAAGAGAGAAAGTCTATATTTATTTCCTCAAACCTTTTTCTTAAAACAACAATAGACTACTCCAGCAACAGCTCGGATTCAAATGTCAGTGACTTCTATATGGGGGAGGACCCTGCAAAGTGTTTAAGGGAAGAGCTGGAGAACCTCGAAGATGAGCTCTGGGAGAAGGATCAACATATTGCAGACTTGCAGGAGGAGCTAGTAGAGTTTGAAAAGCTAATGGCCCGGGTAGAGGCCTTGGAAGTCTGGGCAACAAGCATGGAGTTCGAGCAGGCACTTTGAGGTCCAGAGACCTTCCAAATGGAGCCGACTTAGGGGGGAATATCTCTACCCTTGATGAAGCATTGTCTAGCCCCAGTAATGCTTCAAAGGAAGAGAGAATGAGAGAGAAAGAGAAAGGGAGAGGGGGAGAGAGACACACACATACACACATACACAGAGGGAGAGAGAAAAGAAGAGAAAGAGGGAAGCGGTAGTATCATCTGAAGTGGTGGTTTAGAAAAATATTTTAGGTAGTACAATCTGTTGACTAGGCTATTTTATTTTTCTATTTTGTACCTCTTGCCATTGAAGGGTTCCTCTTGTAACTTTTTGTTAATGGAAGCTTTCTCTTTCCTTTCCAGGGATGTGTTTGTATTTATATTTAGATGAAGTCCCATGTTCTTGTCCTTATATTTTGAAATGAAATTTTTGCCCTTTCATTGATCCTGGAGGTACCCTATATTGCTCTCTAACTATCTAGGACTATGAAAATCATGGTTCAGTGGAGTTACTTTGAAGCTTAGGTGTACGGGACTCTTTTCTGGAAATCTGGACTAGCAATTAGAGTATAAATGTCACGTGTCTCACATATATCATGGTAGTTGTCTTGCAACATGGTTATACACGTGTTAATTTTTTACTCACCTTTGAGATATAGTGTAGATCATGTCTTAAATCACTATACTTTCCCATCTTTCTGAACATGCCATGTTGTCTGCCTCATTATGGGATAGTGGGGTGATAAACCCTTGGTTTTCACATCTGGTTGGCCCCAATAAATAAATATGGTAATGGTGAGAGTTTTATTATTTACTATGGCTACTTTTGTCTCAAAAGTCATCCCGTAGGCAGGTGTCGGTGCTTCTGGTAGTGTGTCTCGTTTGGTGTTATGGTCAAAACTAAAGTAGGTAAAGTAGTTCAAACCAAAGATATTCTTGAGAGTGCATGCAAGGAAGGTTAACGTTTGTGTGTGAAAGTGCACGAATGAGTAGGAGGTGAGGGATTATCTACCAAACAAAGAGGATAAAATAGCTATCTCCTTGACCTTACTATCTAACAGGGTCCTGTCATTACTTCTGCCTTCTTTAATGGTAAGGTTTTTTAAGGCCTCGAAGATTACTCTTTCTCGATTGCTACTGAATTTTCTTAGAGTTTTCATAGGTATCAAAAATTTGAATGTGGCTGTGAAATTTAAGATGGGGCTAGCAGAGTTGATGAATGTTATTCATTATAGAGTTTATGCGATGCTTGGGACCTTAACATAAAGTCGGTCCATTCCCAAGGGAGTATAAGTCGGCTGATATTTCCTTTTCCTTCATCCAACAAGGGGGCAAATAATATTTGGATGATATTTGGGTGGTAGTTGGGCTCCCAAGGAAGATAAGGGATTGTTGACCCAATATGTCAAACCAATTGGTTTTCTTAAAAAATTTATCGAGATAAAAAATTATCCCCTCAAGTTTATGTAAAAGTAATAGTAAATATGAGATGAATTATTTGTGTATATCAGCAACAAAATTACTAAAAAATAAAGAAAGGGAAAGTGATACGATACACGATGATATATAGTGATTCAGTAATAACTTTGAAATTTGATGATCGCCAATACCCCTATGTCCACTTTTTCAAGGTTCCCCTTGAGTTCCTTTTAGTTATAGTGAAAATTTTACATCCTAAATAACCAGTTAATGTTTTGGATCCTTACCTAAACCATTTCCAAGTAGTTTATTGGGTGCTACTTAAAACTGTCATACCTTGAGATTCCCGAGTTCCTAGTTTAAGCTTACACTCACAAACCGAATGTAATACCTCTCAAAATTAACTCACTCAAAAATGAGAGTTTATAAACTACTCGCAAGATTGTAACAAAGATAGAAAGAAAAATCTTCATGCAAACCTTTTGTTTTAAACTAAATATACAAAGTATATACAAGTGTGAACTCAAATGGGTGATTCTTGAAATTTTGAGATTTTTGGCTTTTTTTAATAGTTTTTGAGCTTGTGAGATGATCAAGTGTGTCAATTGAGTGTTGAGAAAGAGGTTTTATCAGATTTGGATGGGACAAGACTGTGCCTAGGGTTGCACACTTATCTCCACACCTAGTCATCGTGAGTTGTACTTTTTGAAACTTGAACATCATGTTGTCTTCTCTTGTCCGGTGACTCTGAGTCGATTGTCCGGTGATAGGCAAGCCGTCGGACAGGAGTTAAACGCAATGTAAAAAATATAGAATTTTTAGCACTTTAATCCTTTAAACCGGACTCTGCCATATATGGTTGGGACAGGCTGAAAAATCAGCCTTGAAAACTTGCCTCGAACCGTAACTTTTTGAATTTCTTCTTCACACCATTAAGTCCTTATCACATTTCAAATTTTGTATAACATTTTTACACCCAACACTAGATATAAATGTTAGTACAATAATATTACAAGACTTGTATATTTTTCATAATTTTTATTATCATAAAAAATGCATATTTTTAATTTGAAAATAAACCATGGGTCAACACCTTCCGTAGAAGGTAATTTTCTTGGGTAAGTTTCACGGTGGCAATATGATGAAGCTTAATAATGTAGGGAGCGAAGGAGGCCATAGTGGTTCGGCGAGATCAAGGGTTGCAACTTGGGTAGTTGGGGCGGGGATGTCGTCGGGAGTGGTGGACTATCGAAGCTAGTCGAGGAAGAGTGACGATGGAAGACCTACGGGGCTGGTGTTCCGACGGAGTGGAGAAGGAAAAATTAGAGTTTTGACCTCAGTCAGCTGTTTATGTTAAGAGAGAAAATACTTTTTTTTTTTTAAATAATCATTATAATGATATTATGAGATGTTTATATACACAATATATAACATTCTAGAATAATGAAATAACACGCTAGTCCTCATTCTTTATATGAATTACATTATTATCACTAACAATTTATGTTTAGGCTTATTAAAATAAGAAGTTGAGGGAGCCAAGCTATACGGAATGTAATATTTAGGAAAGGGAATTGATTCTATCTCATATTAGCCCCCATGTCAGCTCTGATAACGACCCGAAACTCAGGCTGAATATTGCTAATTGAGAAAGGCGCATTCTGTTGGATCATTGTATTTGAGATGAGCAGATCAACTCAAGTTCAAGGCTCGTGTTGAGCTCAAACTCGATTTGATTAAGAAAACTCATGGCTCGACTCCACTTGTGCTAAAAAATAATATGTATTATTATATTAAATGCATGTATATCAACATATTGATGGTGAATCCATAGTTAAACGTTAACTAATTAACTCTAGAATGCTTTGACAAAGAAATGCTCAATTCTTGGGCTTAAAATCGAACATTTCTCTAGTTAACAAATCAAGTACCCAACTACTAACACAAATTGAGTATATCAAAATATTGAAATTCGACAAGTTTCATTTCCTATCGGAACACCTTGAGAAAATTTACAGTCCAATTCGAGATACAACCAATGTAAATGGCACAAAGGCAAGTACAACTTAGTCATACAAACAAATCATGTATTTTTACTTAGCCCAAAACAGATCAAGCATGCTAGCCGTCACTTTTGACCGTGAAATGGAACTAGTGATTTTGAATCTACAATTTACAATATTTCTACATAAATTTTTTTGAAAAAAGGCATCTTGTTGCTTATTAAAATTTTATGGAAAGAGGAATTTTGCTGCTCACAATGAGCAATAGAATTCTACAATTCGGCTCTGCATCATTGTATAGAGTAGATCAAATTTATATTAAATATGCCCTATTCTATATGATTTATATGATTTTGCAGTTCATTGAGAGCAATAGCATCGCCGGGATCCAATTTTTTTGTTTCAACAAGATAAAATTTTTCTACTAATTAGTCATCAAATGCCAAATTAGTCAAACCCTTTTTCTGTTTCTAAACCATGCCAAGATGGTTCAAGCATGCGTATTTCCATTGATCCAAGGAAATTAGGGAATTAAGTAACCATCTAAACAAAGAAAAGAAAGATAAGAAGCCAGTTGCTTTGACTAATAAACAAAAATAATGATTTCACTAACTTTTACGGACTTAAAGTGTCCATCTAGAATTTCAAAATTTTGGGATGCCTTTATAATACACGGTAAGGCCCCTTTTAATCTAAGACACTTTCCCACTAAGTGGATTTATTAGGGGAAAAAAATGAGCACTGTGTAAACCAGAGAATAATACATACGTATGACGATTGCTTTTTTTCACTTTATGGCTTGGTACATTTATAAGGCCCATGGAGTGAATATAATAAATTGGGTAGTGCTCAGTATATTAGGAGCGATTATATTGGGATTATACTATTTGCTATCGGCACTACATTTTTACTCTGAAAAAAAATATACGGTGCACCGCATTAGATCGACTTTGGTAGAGTCGAATATACTGAAAACATTTGATTCTGCTAAAATTAATTCTTATGATTTCTGTAGAAAGTAACAAAAATATAACATCAATAGCAAATAGTGTGATCGCAGTAGAATCAGCAGGTACGAAAGCTTATGCAATTTTAACCAAATGAATCCATTTCAGGCAAGATATTATAAATTATTGAGTAAATCAAGACATAGTTGCGGAGAAAGGAACGGAACCGACATTTAGGATTATAAATATGAGGGAAATGACGAGTCTCGGTATTATATATAATCAAATAAATAAAAAATGACAAAACTGTAAAATTAGTAACATATATTCAAAAAAATGTGTATTTAGAAAGTTGCTTACAAATCTTATGAAAAATAATTTTAGTAATATTATAAATAGCATAAGTAATATTGATAAGGTGGTTAAAAATGACAAGTTTCTCAGTTTTTCGTATTTTATTATAGAAAGATAAATTTTCAGAAGCGAGTTTTCACCATGAAATTGAGAAATGGAGAATTTTTGTACAGGAAACGGTTTCTAGTGGAAATAAGTTTTGCCGGTCAAATATAGTTCTCAGGTAATTATGGATCACTACATATTTTATTTGAGATAATTAACAAATTAAAACCCCAAAGTTTTAAGATAGATAAGAGAGGTCACTAACTTTATCATCATCAGCACTACTAACCACAACAATATATAGAAAGAAAAGAAAAAAAATAAAGAAAACAAAAGGGTTTATTCTAGTTTGACTAAACAAGAAACTGTATTAACTGCCATAAAACAATTTAATTAGTTTTAGTGGGGCATAAAAATTGATATAACACTTTGAACTTTTCTCTGTCCCGGATTGATTACAATTAGTTAACGAAAAAAAACCTTTATTATTATTATTATTATTATTATTTTGGAGTTCACTTTAATTTCATTCACTTACACATTTGTCTCACTTTAGACCCTATCATTTGTCTCCGGCTAATCATTGTTTATCCCAAACATATTCAAATATTAAAACCTCATAAAAATGAAGTTCATAAAAAAAAATTTAAATTCATGATAAACAAATTATCTATGTTCGAAATATTTTTGGCAAATATTTTATCGACACAGTAACTAATTAAGCCGCGTGATAGCTATCTTTATTGACATTATGCTTGGCGACCACAATTTGTTGTGAAAATACCTAGTGGCCTTTTTTCATAGAATTTAATGGTAAGGTAAATAAAACGAGTGGTAGCAACGAGCGAGTAAAATGAAACTAATGAAAAAGGTTGGAAGAGAATAAATTTTATTCGGTTTCAATTATCGCTTAAATTTTTTTTCTAAACAATATTTAGTTTAGGCAAACGTTATAGTATGGAAATGAGTTCAATTTCACAGCCTTATTGGGGAAAATAAATAAAAAAGGAAGTTTTATATGCAAAAGTTTAATCTTAAAAAACTTTGTAAAAAAGATGGTCAAAAGCTACAAAATCACCTCCGACATGGGTCCAATCCCAATAAATTAGGCTTTAGTGTAAAATCAGGTTATAACTCTTTTGGAATTTAATTAAAAAAAAAAAAAGAAAAAAAAGTTATAACCTGATTTCCGGCATATTTATAGTATCTACTGTAAATTACACTTTGACCCGTGAGGTTTCTGACTATTTCCAAATACCCTCTATGGTTTTTGAAATTATACTTTCCCCGTAGGTTTATATGTTCATTGCAAATGACCCATAAATTATCGAACTCTTAACTAGCAACCATTCTGTATTGTTTCTTAAAAAACAGAATGTATAATTTATATAGAAATAAAATATTTTCCTTGTAAATTACACTTTGTTCCCATGAGGTTTTTGACCATTTCAAAATACCCCAATAAATTTATGAAATCTCACTATCCCCCATGGGGTTTATATAATCATTGTGCTTATCCCAAAAACTTTTGGGGCAAAATGAAAGTCACCTTAAATTGCATAAATGGCACATAATATTGTAAAAATCTATCATATCAAACCCACATTTCCTAGTTTTTCAATTTAAAAAAATATTAATTGTAAATTTGATTCATTAATAAGATAAATTTCTTAATATGATCGCCTTCCTCTATTTTTTTTTAATTACTAAAAGATATAAGGCGAGAAAATAAGAAATAATATGATCTTTTTTATATGAAACTTGCATTGTAATTTCGGAAAAAATATTAGAAAACTCATAGAGTATTCAGAAATATTCGGAACCTCATTGGGCAAAGTGTACTTTATCACCCTTTTCCTTTGTCTTACAAAGAGAGAATAGTAGGTGGAATTTGAGTCAAGCTCAAATCAAAATGCAAAAAAAGTTCATTGGAGCGACTCTAAAAAGTGTTGGGGGACAAAAATGAGACAAATCATATTTTACTTTATAAATGTTTTTAGCCAAAACTCGAAACAATTTATTATGACATGACTTCCACAATGAGAAAATTTCCATTCCTAAAAATTGAAGTTGAATTTGGATTTTAGTTAGTACAAGTCAACAATTAAAAGAAATAGAAAAAGCGGAAGAATGTTAGTCAAAGTGTGATAAATTTTAAATTGTTCTACTTTATTCTGTGCACTCCTATCATTATTTCAAGTCATTACATCTCCTTCACCAATGATAAATTTTAAACGCAATAAGTGGTTACTTAACTTGCTTTTTATTAAAATAAGGATAATGATTTTATATATAAATATATTAAAAATTACTACATATATCACACATCAACAAACATGTAAGAAAGAAATTACTTACACATAGTTGAGAGATTATTTATTAATCACAATATTATTAGTTTTTCTCTTATGTATCAAATGTTGAATAAATGTGTGTAAGAATTTTATATATATGTGTGTATAAAATCTCTATCCTTAAAAATAAATACAGAATGCCAAATATTTATCAAGAAATATATATATATTGTATCTTTTATTTATTAATATATATATATATATTTGGGAAAGTTAATAAATATTGTGTCTTTGTTAGCTTCATTCAGGTCTAAATTCTTTAAAGGATAAATTACACTTTGCCCCTATGAGGTTTCTGACAACTGTAGAAAGCCCCAAGGTTTCTGAAATTACATTGAAAGTCCACTTATATTCTGAAAAAAACTTATATAATTACCAAAATACCCTTTATTTAGCACCCATTGTCTCGTAAGACTTAGAGAGTGATATATTATAAATTTACTATTAGATGAAGTAACGTGATTTGCATTTTTACTTTTTATTCATAAATATCCATAAATGTAATATATTTTCTTGAACATAATGGTATTAGTTCAATCTTTTAGATATAGTTCAATACTAATAAAAATAAATATAGCAAGTAGGGTACTGTTATCTTTTATATGGAAATCAAACTTGAATTGAGATAATGACAAACTGTAATTGTCAAAACCTGGGGGGGTATTTTGAAATATTCAGAAACCTTACCGTGGCAAAGTGTAATTTACCCTTCTTTAAATTCCTCAGTGATTATTGTAAGTGGGAGCCACCAAGCTTTTCTGCCGAGTTTTTGAATGACCGCTGTTGCAAGGACAGAAAATAGAAAACGCTAAAAGTAAGCGCGTTCGCACCGGTTGGAAAAGTTTTCTAAAGTACAGAAAATTCTAGTTTTATTATCTTACATAATTTCAATTTCTTATATTCAATATCACATTATCTATTAAATTTCTTACTAAATTAAAATACTATTTTCAAATATCTTACCATTTCATACTTAAAATTCTACACATACAAATACATTTAATTATGAAATGTTATTTGTTTAATAATATATTAATAATTTTTTTATTATTTATTAGCTTTTAGTTTATACTTTTAATTTTAATTTAATTTTTTAATATATTATATAAATAAAAAATATAAATTAAAATTTTCTTGAAGTAAAGAAAGAGAAAGGGGAATAGAAGTGATGAGATAGAAGAAAAATATAAATAAATAATTATATAAAAATTCATTGTATAACTAATAGAAATATAAATAGAATTACTTAATAAAAACTAGTCTACAACTTTCATCATTAGTTCAAAATTCCGAATTTCTCTCATTCAAGTTCTACACTCCAACAGACACCTAATGTTATCCACCAATTCATGTTAAGCTAAATTTAGCTAAATCTTATGTCATATGCAATAAGGCCAAACAAACTTATCTAAAGTTGAATCTGTTATTCCAAGCACAAACTATATCAAACTGTTTTTTGCACATCGCAACTTGATATTTCTGGACCAAACGAATTCGACTCTTCAGGATTCGTAACTTTCGACCAAACGTGACTACGCAGACATTCCAAAATTAAAGAAGTAAAGTTTCTTTTGTATTTGTCATAATCTTACTATTATATCATCTCCAAATTATATATTTATAGAATATTCGTTTCCTAGTCCTTTTAATTTCTATAAACAAGTCACAGCATCATACGATCTCTAATCTAAAATACTAAGATCATCTTCAAAATGACATAATGTATACATGGCATAATACATTACCAACTTTGAAGGTCTAACAAGATATCTCCAAGACCAGAAGTCTCTACTAGAGTGGTAGGAGTTTCTTGGAACGCATGCAGGAGCATTGGTACCGCCAAAGCAGAAGTAGGTAACATGGTTCTGTTTCCATTCACTTACTGACTGCTAGATTGAGCCGGCATGACTGGTGGTGCTAGTGGTATGATACGAACAACCTGAATCGGTGTGATCAACTCTAGATAAACACTTTGCATATGCCTCATAGTTCCGAACCTATTGCCCTTTATAAAGGAGACAATACCTTAAAATGTGCCACTCTCTCTTACACTTATGACAAACCTTCTGGGCCGTGCTCAGCAACCCTACCCCCATAGCGGAAGGCCGTTGAACCGACTGTCCATGGGAGTCCGATATTCCATCATTCCAACCTCTTTTTTACTTACCCCGGATGTTGCTCTTTCTCTTTGACTGTTATCCCTAACTTTTCATCATTTGAACCCCAACAAATGGATCACCGGTCTGTTGTAATCCCATCTCTTCAAGTATTTCCTTCACTGCTTGAGAAACCTGTTGAGCCATCAATGTTATCAACCATTGCAAGTCAATGATTACCATTACTAAAGTGGGTCCAATTGCATCCACCACTTATACAATTGCGGGAGCCTCCTCAAGTGCCCCTTCATTATTAGCATTGATTTTTTCTCCCCTAATAACAACCTCCTCCTGTACCCTCATAGGTGCAATCACTTCATTGGTTTAAGTGAGTGTCAACAGGTATAGGTCGGGATGTTCCCCAATGTGACCACTACTTCCCTCATATCCACCGTATTTTTCGTGTGCCATATCTAAACTGAAGGAAAATCACCTAAAATTAATCACATGTTCGCACTACATTAAAGAAAAATAAGTACAGAAACCCGAATAACTCGTCGTTAACTTTGTCTACTGACAGAAATCTGTATTGGGCCTACAAGGCATCCCTTGTCTATCCAACACAGAACTAAGTGTCGACATCCATCACAATAGGCTATTGATTTTTAAATATAAAACACGTGCACAAAACAATGAAATATGGATAGATACAAATGAAGCGCACAAAACATACAAGGCATTTAAGGCAACCAAGTTACTAGATGCCTACTCCGACCTTCTAGATGTAGCTCACTTGAAATTTCCTACTTGACAGACCCAATAACCTACAGCTCCCAAGGTTGTCGTATACCTTGAGCTCTGATATTAACTGTAACGCTCTAGAATTCTAAACATCCCCGAGCACGTCACTAGCCATTCATCTCAATATCTACTAGTCAATACTGAAATAAAATATATATCATGAGCGATATAAAAGAAGTTTAATGCGATGGAGTATAATCCACGAAACCTTATTATCATGTTTTTTTTTTACCTTACATCAATATTTTAAATGATAACAAAAAATATTTAATATATTAGCAAATAGACTACATCTGTCCCAAATGAACTAACAAAATGAGAAACTAAAAAGAAATGACAAAATCATTCCTGAATAAGTTTCAACATATCCTAACTCAGTTCCTCTGACTTCTATCTCCTGGTTCCGCTTAGCGTTTTCATGCAAAATAAGAATGGAAAAACTAACAAGTAGGCACGAGTCAGAAATATATCAAGTCTATTAAAATAACGACAATAGTAATAAAATTGCAAATGAAATCAAACATATAACTTTGTACTAATCCATCCACATCACATCTCAACATGTATAAAACTGTGCATGTAATGCATGAATCATCAAAATCATAAATCATACAACCTATTAGGATACCTATCATCTTACTCGGAATACTTGTCCTTCCTAAACTTTATGCTTAGAGTCATTACAAGTTGTCACTCCCCAAATTCCGGGAAACCAGGGGGGTGAGTGTTTTCCATTTTTAAAGAAAAAGAAAAGAAAAATATAATTTTTTTGAGAAAAAGAAAAGAAATAGGAAAAACAAGCTATAAAGGCCAGTCTCTTCAACTCCCGATCTACAACATAACAATATCAGAGTATGCTTGAATTAAATCTACACTATAGCCTACATATCGCCTTTATATTGAATCCAGGTAAATATTTAGCTTGCATACAGCTTTTATAATATCGCAAAATAAACACCATATTTACTAAATACAATAGCGAAATGCTTCAAATATACAACATATTATTCAACATTCTAGCCTGAATACCATATGCCACTAAAGGTTATAACAGAGTATAATATGTCAAAGTACAACTAAGTTTAGAAAAATACAATATATGAATGAGGTTACAAAATAACATCAACATGAAATCTGCAGCTACACATAGTGCTGCCTTATATACAATATTACGCGTCTAGCTTAAGGACAGTTGTCCTTAACATCCGGACCTATATAAAAATTATGAGAAGAATTGTATGAGTTAGCCTTCAAATATCATGATATATGGATACTATGCAGTCCTTCAAATGTAATGAATGCATAAAATAAGCTATGAATGCGATGCAATGTATGCCAACAACACACACACCGACAACCCTCGCCACACACCCGACCACGACTCAAATAAAAGATTGGGACTATGCCTATATCATTTTCAAACGTTGTTATGACCCGTTACCCGCATGGTAACGCCTAATCAAAGGTAAAATTCCTGTGTAGGTTTTCCTACTTCCACGGTAAGGTACTAAGCCTTATTTTTAAATTATTTTCCACTCAAAAATAGTCGACACTTGTCCCAAAAAGAAAATAAAATGACTCAATTCCCATGAGATGTAATGCATCTTTTCAAGCTCAACAACGCATAAAAAATGCACGCTTTTATTTTATTCAAACACGCATAAATGGTATCACTTTAACCACGCCTTCACATTTTCCATGCCTTCGCATTTATAACATCACATTTGCTTTATTTCATTTTAAAATCCATACCACTTTCCAAAATACATTTTTCCAAATCTACTTGACAATGCTACTATGCTACATATATCATGTAATGCATCATTATGAGTCATATT
>MKEJ01052005.1:0-14185 GCA_001753735.1 Embelia ribes | reverse complement strand
AGTTCTTTTCTATTCTATTACTATATTCAATTAGATTAATATTCTTCGTATGACTGCTCGACTTCGGTTGCCGGCGCTAGAGGTAGGAATACATTATGGCAGGATCAATCACCCCGGCAAACCAACCCTGCTCCAAGAAGAATTGTGCTATGCCCCACGATCCCCTATAGAGCAAAAGAACTGCCTGACCTTTTGAAATGCAAAAGAAGTTGAGGAAAGCATTTACATACTCTTCCATTTGAACAAAGTTAACTTTCCCAGAATAATTAAATGGTCTAAACTTACGTCATAAGGTAACATTGAGAATAGGCCTGTTTTATCTTCAATGGATTATCTATAACAAACACCTTACAGACCGAAAAAATTAGGTAGGTAAGTAGATCTGAACCGGGTGTGACTCTCATGACACAATGAAGCCTACATCTAAAAGCAGCAGAATCTACTCATTATTCTTTTAAAATTCCTGACAACAAAAACTTCCGTAACAATAAGAAAAAATCTATTTACTGGAAGGTGCTGTTTATTATCACATAAACAAAGCAAACAACCATCGTCGCGCCCATAAACAAAGATGAAATCACTCAATTGCTCTCTGTGTGACATAAACATTTTTGTACTTTGATGGGCGTAAATAATATCTAACACCTTAAGGAAATGCATATTGGCTATTCCACAACGTTCCCTGGAGCCAACAAATGTGCATGCAGATACTCCCTAGTCCAATTTCAACTGGTTAATTGAATTTGCAAAACATGACAAAGGAACAATTCATCGCAATTAACTCTCAAAGACCATAAAAGTAACCTAAATCATTTAGTCCTGCACACCTGAGCATAAATTTAGAATAACCAATTTCCTAACAAATTAACCGTAAAGCCAAAAAACAAGCACAATTGATTAATCCAACTCTCGGAAATCTAAAACAACAATTCATCACCAATTAGCTCTAAATAAGAAAATAGAATCCAGCCATTGGGAGTGAAATAGAATCCAGCCATTGGGAGTTCTCTATAACCAATTTGAAGATACATATTAATGTCTATAGATGAAAACGAAGAAACTATTGCAACAAAGATTTCTGCACTCCCTTTATTTTATATTTTGATATTCTCTTTGAAGTGATTTCTGTGTCTACAGATCTTCTAGAGTTCATGTACTGTTATTATAATATAATAAAAGTATTGAAAAGCCAAAGCAGATATCCAACTGATTAATTAAATCGAGAAAGCCTAACATCCTGACAATTCATCACTAATTAACTCTAACGGAGCAAAATCAAATAATTCTCCCTCCCTAAAACATAATACCAAAACTTGTACTAAACTTGAACAGAGAATAAACAAAGCCTTAACCCAAACTTTTGGGGGTCTGCTGAATAAAACCAAAATAAAATATTGCACCATGTCGTTGATGTGAATTTTCATACACTGCTTATTCCCATGTAAGGCAACTTACTCGTTGATTTTTCTAACACACCCCTTTTTGTATCATATACATCCACATATTTAGAAGTCTACCCTGCATTTCCCAACATTATTATTCTTGTTCTTTCTAATTGGTGTACTAACATGTTTCCTTATAACGTGCCTAAACAACTTTTTCTCTCTCATCTAATCCTAAACCGAAGCCGCTCGAAACGTCATACGTAGCTCAAAACTTCTAATGTTAATTTCCAAAATCGTCCCACACATCCATTTCAATACATGCATTTCAACATTTCCTATTAAACTAGAAAAGATAAATCGATTCAATCGATTAATTCCACTATTGAAAACCTAATAACTACCTAATACCACAAATTAACTCCTCGTAAACGAAAACACGAATGCATTAACACGTATATCTAATAGGCAGCAGCTACCTCAAGGTCGACACTCATCAACTCAGCCACATGGCGCATAATCGAGTGCACGAGCTTGCTCTTGTTAAACCTCTCCTCGCACCCCTGGATATCCTCTTCCGACACCCGGCGCTTGCTGAGATCGATGTATCCCTTCTCCTTGTCGACACGTAGGACCATGACGGGCTCGGTGCGGCCGACCTTGATGAGGCTGCTGACGGAACGGATGCGGCGGCGGGAGAGCTCCGAGAACAGGATCATCCCCTCGATGTTGTTGTACTCCAGCAGTGACACGTAGGCACCCATGTCAGCGATGTTCTTCACCTGGATCATCACCGAGGTGTCGACCTCGGGGTAACGAGCCTCGTACATGCGGCACTCGAGATTCGGGGTGTTCGCCGCCATGGATGGGGATTGGAGGTCTAGGGTTTTGGGAGAGATATGGGAGAGACAGAGAGAGAGAGAGAGACGGGGATTTTGTGTTGTCCGGGAACAAAGATGCCAAACTTAATAGGTTAACTACAGAAATGACCCAAGGTTATAAAAGAACGTTCTATTTGGTCCCATTGGTTCGATGGTAGTACAACAATAAATAATTTTTGAGAAAATGGCTTTGTTTGGATACATCTTTGAGGGGAAAAATAAAGCTAGATTTTTTTTTACAGGATACATTTAGATGCATCCATTTAAAAAAAATTTATTTATTTAAGCCAAAATAGCAAAAATATCAATTAGAAATTAGGCAGCTAAATGCAATTAATTTTTTATGTGAAAAAATTTGAGTTTAAAAATTACAAATAAATAAGAATTAATCATTTTATGGAAGTAAGACATTCTTAATAATACATCATATCAATTGATCCAAGTATGATTTATTAGAGAATGAATTAGTATCTTCCAAAATACTGATAAATGTTACCATCCCTTACTTCTATTACTTTAAATTTCCCAATATAAATAACGGAATCCAGCCCTTTTACTAATTTTCAGTGCTTTTGGTTCATAATAAAACTATTATTAGGACCAGTAGTGTAAATCACCCATAATAGATTTGGCTTTTAATAAAGCAACAAGCGACGTCGTTTCCGTCAAAATATGAGAAGAAAAAATAAAAATAATCGTCGACAGCAGGATTCGAACCTGCGCAGGCAAAGCCCAACAGATTTCGAGTCTGTCTCCTTAACCACTCGGACATATCGACTTAGATGATTGAAAAGTAACATTCACAATAATATATATTATAAAATAAAATAATTACAATATCAATATTATATTTTAAAAAGGTTAATTCGCCCACCGTGGGGCTCGAACCCACGACCACAAGGTTAAGAGCCTTGCGCTCTACCAACTGAGCTAGACGGGCTAGTTGCTACTACAATGACAATTTTTAATATTATTGTAAGGTGAAGAGGGAGAATTCAATTCATTGTCTATTTTCTATTTATCAAATCTGCATCCTTATAAAAAATAATCCATTCTTACAGATCCTATTACAAACAATTGAACCGAATTGAAAATCAATATAATGTTAGAAATAAAAATTTAAGCTGCGTCAATTAATTATACATATTGTTGCATCTAATTCAAATTTGTTCTCCTTCATCCTTTTTGTCTATGGCGACAAATCTTGAGAGAGGAATAGAATAGCATCTTTTATTGCAAATATCTTACTAGAAATATATGAATAGCCGCAAACATATTTGACACGTTGGCATAATCTCCATGAAATTTCAAAAAATAGGTCGAAATGGACTTGCGTGGTGCATAATTTGCAAAATATGATCATCATTCTGCATATGGAAAATTACACATATGTTGTTCAATTTATCAAATAACAATTCGTATTGATTTGGACAAAAATCACACGAAGCTGAAACCAATCCATTTTTTGTAGCATGTGACCTTTTGATTATTTGTGATTGCATAAAAGGAAAACCCAAGCTTTCCAATGTGGCTTTAGCTTTTTAAAGTAAGTTAGATTTCTAATTTTCTAGGCATCTAATTATTAATGACTTTGTCCTTGATTCATGCTACAAATACATACAGATCCTGTCAATTATATTATGTATCTGCAATAATTTAAAAAAACAAAGCCGGAGAACCAAAATCTATTCAAAGGGAACAACAACAACAACTATTGACAGCTTTTTGTAGACGTTTTTTTTCCCCAAGTTATAAAGTTATTATAATAAATTAAAAAAACATAGTTACTAGGGGCATATCCCATATGTTATGAAGTTCAATACACCATGACACGGCTAGCCTCAATAACATAAATATATCAACGAAAGTAAAGTGCTAGGCTAGAAATATGTATATAAAAAAAGGGGTAGGGGATATCTGACTCAAAAAAATATTTTTATAATTTTTTATTACAATATTTTATTTTTGTGCTTATATTTTACCTCTTACCCCAATACTATTTTTTTTTAAGTCAGACACCATCCCTCCAAAAAAACACAAATAACCAAACCAAACAAATCGCACCATCAATAAAATATTTTTTTAGTGAATATTTCTCCATTCAAATATTATTTGTTTAAAATTTAATATTATTATTTGAGTTTTCATTAAATAGACCTTAAAGTCTTAGCACGTACCGAGAGAATCTCAATCTTCTCATTTATATCAACTAAATTGAAAATGCATAGCAAGTCAACTAATTTCCAACTGCTGCACTCTATTTTATAAGGTGGGTTACCAAATAATGTCATTATTTAGCATCGGTCAACTTAAATATTACTCTCCCCGGCTAAGACTTAAAAAAGAAAATTCAAAATTTATACATACGGATATATATAATTTTTTTACACATTTTCATTCAATATTTGATAAGTAAGAAAGAAACTATTAATTCTTATTTTAATATATTAATATTAATTTTCTCACTCTTGCAATTTCAAAAATAGTGATAAGTAGAAAATAATATATGCATGTATGTCTCTGTCCTATGTTTTTTGCATCAAACTTAGTGTCGTATCTCATTAAATTAAATTTTGCATATTTCCACATAACAAAAACACTTGTCATGATAACTTCACAACAAATAAAGTGAGTAATTAAGGGCAAAGACAAAAGGAGAGCCAAAATATGTACCTAAAGAAAACAAAGGCAAAGCCCTTTCTGTTCGGAAGAATGAAGATACCTCTATCCTTATCCCCTCCTCTTCCTCCTTTTTCTTTCTCCTTTCTCTCTCTCAACCGAAAAGCTCGTCTCTTTCCTTGCTATCTCTTCACCCTTATCGCCTTCGTACTCTACGCTAGTGTTTTTTATGGCCGGGAATGTGCCTCCATTTTCAAGCGTCACCGCCCTAGCGTACGTGTCACTGCCACATCATTCAATAGAATCGGTAAGTCTTTTTGTTTTTGTTTTTTTAATTTCCCCTGTGGTTTCCTTTTCGCGTAAGGGCAAAAACTCCCTAATGTTTGGCAGCCGGATTATTTGCTCAAAAAAAATTTAGATTTTTTTCTGGGAAAAAAGCCAAAAAGTTGGGAAACAGAAAGCCATTAATCTGAATTTTTATTTTTTTCAATTTGGAGAAATAGTTCAATCTTACTTTTTAATAAAAACCCTTTTAACACATTTCAAAATTCAAATATAATTTTTTCCCATGTCATAAGTTAATATTATGGAACAGAAACAATTGAGCAAAAATACTCTTCTCAGAATACCGTAATCCAATGCATAACTAGACCATGAATTTCTATTTTTTTATCCTCAGACCAAATATCCCGTTACAACATTTTTTGGTGGACCTAATTTAGATAGAAGAAATAACATTTATATGTAGAAACATCCTCTTAGAGTTGACATCAGTTTGCTAATCAATAAGTAGGATAATTGTCAATTTTGTTTGAAATGATATATGCCTATTATTTATTCATATCTCGTGTGCGTGCATATAATGTTACTATTTATTAGAACTCATATAGCTTGGATTTCCGTAAAATATATTGGCCTTGTTTGGTACAGCATGTTTTTTGCACCGATAAAAAAATAATTTTTTTTATTTAAAAGTATCAGAAGTATACTTTTGTAGAAATATGAAATTTGATATTTTAAAAAAAATATGTATATACTTTTCATCAATTTTATTTTTCTTACTTTATGCCAAACACACCTATAATATTTTAAAGTATAATTTTTCATATCTAACAAAAAAAAAAAAAGTATATTTCAGTATTTTTCAGACCCACCCAAACGAGCCCATTTTGAAGGTTTAAATTGTGTCATTGTGGTGAAAAGAACGTGAGGTAGAACGAGAGAAGCATGATTTGGGTTATATATATTTATTGTCACATATTTAGGCCAGCTTCTGATAGATGTATTTTAAAGCGAAATGATTATATTTATATGTTGCTTTTGTTATCGGTTCTAAATATATAGAAACACTATATATTTTGAACTTCCGTATGCTTTCATGAATCATTTGTTGAAAGGAAGAAAGTATTAACACGAGTAAATTGTTCAATTCATATCCAACAATTTACAATTTATCATTAGTCAAATTAAGATATGATCTTTTTTTTTTTTAATAAAGATATAGTCTTGATACATTTTTAAGCTAAAAGAGTGCCTAATTTGTTGGTCTTGCATTTTTTAGGGCTAGATAAGAAATTGCCATTTGCAATTAATAGTACAGATGAGGGAGGATCATGTGACTTGTTTGTGGGTAAGTGGGTACGAGATGAGGACAACCGTCCGATGTACGAGGAATCGGACTGTCCGTACATTCAACCGCAACTGATGTGTCAAGAGCACGGCCGCCCCGACAAGGATTACCGGCTATGGAGATGGCAGCCGCACGGTTGTTCTCTTCCAAGGTAATTTGATGATTCACTAACATCACATTTATCGTATCTCTTCCAATTTTTTTATAATAGTGACCATATATTGTACCTTAAATAATTATTTGGCCATTAGATAATATCCAAGATAGATCGTAAGGCACTGACTTAAAATAATTATTTCTATCATAATCTTTTGATCAAATTTAACATTGATTTAGTACTAGATAGCTCTTATACATCGTCTCCAATTAATATTTTGCCAATGATGGTTCAAAAATATTTTTTTCCTATAATTTTTAACAATATATTTACCGATGGTTCAAAAATATAGAGTTATATTTTTTTCAATATTGAAAATTATGTTTCAGATATCGCGCAGCCCAAAATCATTTATTTTGAACATTTTCCTTTGCTTTGAAGTCTTTAAATTAACTTGAAATAAGACAAGACTCTAAGGTTAGGTAATTAGGTAGCACAAGGTTTTCAACTCTAGGTAATGATTGATAAACTGTCAGATCATCCACATCAGTTATTTTAAATACCGATGTCTTTCCTTTTATTTTTCATTTAAAAAATTAAAGGAGCGAAATATCCCATCATAGTTTTTTTTTTATTTTTCTGGGTTTCTAAAACACCTTCTAAAAATATTACAGACAATTTCTCAATAAAGAAATTTATAATTCACAATTTTTTTATTAAAAAATTAATATTTTATAACAAATTTTAAAAAAATTGGTTAAGATAATTTTTTAATATTTTATTATAATATATATAATTATTTTTGTAATTTTAATAATTATTTTAGAAAAATTGGTGGGAGGGATTTTTAAAATGTGCATTTTTAAGAGAAAAGAGTTTTTAAAAATTAAATATAGAAATGAAACGAGTGTGGCGGATGAGATTGCTCATACACTTGATTTGTTGTTTTACAAGGGTTAATTACACTATTAGACCTCATAGCTCCTTCCGAAATCCCTATTGGTCTCCATAGTTTCAATTCTATCAATAATCCATGTGTTTGAAAAAATTTTAAATTTTTATAATAAAAGCAACTGCATTTTAAATGATAAAAAATTATATTAAATGAACAAAATATGTTTTATTTAGGAATAAATTAGTCTTGTTACGATCATTAGATATCTATTTTATGCCCAGCCCTGGAGCAAGGCAACCAGGGTGATTGCCCAGGGCCCAAAAATTTTAGGAAGCCCTCAAAAATTTGTTAAAAATTTCTTGAAATTTCGAAAAAGAGAATAAAAACTGCAAAAATTCTAGGGGTCTCAAAAAATTTTCTCAGTAGGTAATTGTCTGTTTATATTGTTATTATTATTATTATTATTAATATTAATAACAATATTTTATCCAATTTTGTCAACTCGGGCCTAGGTGCCTACAAAAATTCCCAAAATCTTTTATGAATTTACTTCTAATTGATATAATATATTCATAGCATATTTTTTAGAATTTTTAATTAATAAACGGTTGAGACCTATTGTTCAACTCAAATTCCCAAAATTATCTTGAATTATACTCTAAAAGGTAACATTTTTTGCTATTACGACTTAATTTGTTTGGTTTAATAATCTTGACTATTGGAATAAATATGGTGAAAAATGTCGACTTTTGGCGAATAATTGATGATTTTGCATCTAAAAATGCAACAAGAAATCATTTTAGATGGGATGTAATCTTTATATAGTAATAATTAAAAACTGGTTAATGTTGAATTATTAAATTTTGAATTTTTTATTTATATAAATCATCTAATATTTTATTTTCATCCCAATCCCTAATTTTTCAGGGTCGAGCCTGATTGTAAGCACCATGTGTTCTTACTAACAACAAAAATTATTGAAGGGACTAAATTTATAACCTCTCTTAAAATTGGAAACCAAATGTATTACCTGTTCAACATGAGGTAACTTTTAATGTCCCAATTGAAATTATGGGGAACAATAGAATTATGTTGAAGCTATGGGGAGCATCATCATAATTCACTCTTTTACACGGGAGAACTGGGCCGTACCTGAACTTGCCACGTGTACAGCTCATTCATGAATGGGCTGGTCAGCAAAAATGTCATCTCCAGCTCTTTTAAGTAATGGCCCATTTTCACGGAAGTATTTTTTATATAAGAGTTATTTTTGTTACAAAATATAAAAATTATGATTCTTTCAGAACAAAACATTATTAATTTAGAATAATATATTATTATTATTTTATTATTTTTTTAAATTAAAATTAGTTGTAATAAATTATTCTCATTTTATAGTAATCTTATTCTTAAAATATAATAATTACGCATAATTCTTTTCATATATATTACAAGAAATTTTTTTATTGTATTGTGATCAAATCCCATTTCCATATTCATGATCCAACCAGAAATGATGCCAAAGGAAAAAGGAGAAAAAAAGAACAAAAATAATAATGTAAGAGTACGGATCGAAGCAAGTTGCGTGACAGTGGTAATAAGTAGCTTTGTCCGATGTATCTGATTTATTTATTTTTACATATATAATTAAGATTTAAAAAATAAATTTTTATAAATTTTAATTAAAAAATAATAAATTAATTTTAATCATCGATATTAATTAAAATAAATATTCCAGATGTCTTGAGTCAAAATTTGTCTCTCACTCCGTTGATCAACCCCTTTGATCTAAGAGCACATATTCCGAAGTAAAATTTAGGGGAACTTTGATATTGATGTTTATCAGGTGATTATGCGTTTTTGTCTTGAAAGGATAATGCAAGTACTTGGTAAATATTAAAAAATATTTTTTTTCATAATTTTAATCTATTTTTTCTAAGTATGTTTTTTAAACAGATTTAGGAGTATTTTTATATTTATTATATTTTTTATACATATTTATTTTTATTTTTTTATAATAAAAGTATCACGTTGCCATACAACATACTACTTTCTAATGTAATTTTTTTATTATATATTAGTACTACATCTATTTTTAAAATTGATTTAATTTTAAAAAATAATTTTGATAAGAAAATTTTCAAAAATGCCAGCATTACCAAACTATCCATTCTTCCATACCATATTAACCCACCTTTTGGTAATTATAACTAATATTTCGTATTCAAGTAATTTAATTATATGCATGTTTTACATATAGAGAGAAAATCACAACCTACTAAGAATTCCACAATGAAAAAGATACTAATTATGAAGAATATAGTAAATAATTACTAATTTATACACCTTTTTAAGTTCTCTTTCTAATTTTAAGTATTGAGATGTGATCTAGTTAAAATTTAGTACTTGTATGATAGTTTCAACGCAACCTCATTGCTTGAAACGCTTCGAGGGAAGAGGATGATGTTCGTCGGGGATTCTCTAAATCGCGGCCAATACGTGTCAATGGTTTGTCTTCTGCAGAAAGTCATCCCACAAAATTCTAAATCCATGGAGACTAATGGTTCTCTAACCATTTTCACAATCAAGGTACCTTTGCTAACTTTACATTTTCTAGTAAATGTTTGTTCCTCCATTCATTTTTGGCACTTTAGTTACAACTTTTAAGCAAATAAGTTTATATATTTCTGTACAAAAAAAAAGTTGGATGCATCCAATTTATAACTGTCAGCTTATTTAAGTCAAAATAACAAGCTGGACACCCAAATGCAGTTCAATTTTAAAATAAGCAGATAAATACAGTCAAATTTTAAGCAAATAAATAGATAAACTGAAGTTTAAAAGTGCAACCAAACAAAATGATTCCCCCAATTTTCTATTCACGGTTCCTAATTAATAAAATTTATAATATTTCTTTTCTTTTATTTTCATTGGTGGGTTGTGTGGTTCCCTTGCGTTGTTTTGTATTTTTTAGATTAAAAAGGCGTTTTCTTTTAAAAAAATATATTTATTGACCATATATGTGTAAACTATACAAAATGATTTGAGCATTTCCAAAATGTTAATAGGTTTATTGGCTATCTGAATTTCATGGAAGCATAATTTTTAAGTTCTATGAGAAGCTTATGAAATATTTGGCTATGATTCTTTGCCTTGGCCTTAAATCTTACCCAAATTATCCACCTTGTTATGCATTGGAAATTAAAATTTATATATTTATTTTCACTATTGTATGTGATTGCATGCTTGTGAGCTTCTTGTGTGGGGTGGGGTTGGGAGTTGTTTTTATTGGTGGTTATTTTCTTAATCTTCTGGTGGATTGTTGTAGGGATAAATCAGGATCAGGCCATTCGGTGACTTGCAGAGAATCAATTGCAGTGACGTCGGTTCAGATTGATGGTGCCACTGCATATGAAGTTTCAGGTGTGAATTTATTTGATCCATCCCGATATAATTATGTAATTACTGCATCGTCATAATTTTCTTCCTACTTTTGGTTGAGGATGTTTTTTGAAAGCCCCAATATTTTTTTTCTCAATGGAGTTAGATTCTGCGATTGGTTGTCTCCTGCAGGGACTCCTGTTGATTGCGTGTCGTTAGCATTATCTGGAGCATTGTTTTCTTGGTCGAAACCTTTGCTGGTATTGGTTTGTGCTTTTGTTCACGTGGTGATTGGTGATGCTTTACTTTATTCTCATCTTTTTAAACTATCGAGTTTTCTTCTTCGTATTAGGTTATTAGTGGAATCAACAAGGGTTCAAGTTGTGGCCATCAAACGTAAGTAGCTTACATTAGCTTGCTTGTTACTTCTGTAATTCTGCCCTGTTTCTTTGTAATTGTGATTATTTTACTTTTGCTCAATTGGAGCAACTAGTTTTTATTGTTGATCTGAATATTACAGCTTCATCTTGGTTTTTTCTTGGATAATCTGTAGGTTTTTCTCCGGTGTTGTAGCTGGAGCAAGAGAGGCTCTGATGAGTGGTGTACCATCCGTATCTATTTCACTGGACTGGTGTGTTTTAATCTCTATGTTTATTAGTCATTGATGTTTCTTTGTCACATTGGATATGATCTAGACTTATTGGCATGACTCATTTCAGGAAGAAGGATGAAAGTCAAGATTGTGATTTTAAGGATGCCGTGACTGTCTGTTTACCTTTAATAAATGCTGCAGCAAAAGATATTGAGCAAGGAAATTTCCCTAAAAGTTGTTTTCTGGATATCGAAGTTCCTTCATCACCTTTGACAAACAAGGTTTGATTCTTCACATATCTCACTCCTGGTTTGGTTGTTTTAACGGTAAGTCATGTCTGGCGATGAATTTGCCAAACTTTATAGAACACAGACATCTTCAACAATATATTTACACCTGCTTATATTATGTTTGTGGATCTTATATCAATGAAGTATTGAACTTAGCTTATGTTTATGGTTCATTGATGCTTACTTTTATAATCATCAGGGTCTCAAATTGACGAAGCAAAGTCTCTGGAGATCCACACCAAGTTGGCAAGCCATCTCAACAAATAGGTCCACTGGACGTTTTATGTCCAATCAGCAAAGTTTGGGCTTGCAACTTGCCCAGCTCAGTCGAGATGCCTCTGCTGCAGTGAGTAGTTTTTTACCAAATTTTGGTTGGTTTGGGATTGGTTATGCCTTTACCCTTCTATTATTTTTCTTCTAACTGTGAAAAAAATACTGATGTTTTTTATGCTATTTTCACATCATAAAAAAATTGGTATTCGTCATACACGTGTTCTGATCTTAATAATATTGCTTGTTGAAAAATAAAAGCAACAATAGTGTACAAAAGTTATTTACAAATGTTCTCAAATTTTCACTCTTTTGTTTGTGCCAGGGTGCAGCACGTCGGTTGGGCACACAAAAGAAGAGCTTGGAAATTGTTGAGTCAGTTGGAGTGGCAGGGAAAACTGATGTCAACCGGACAACAAAGTACTTCCGGTTAGCGGTAAGACCATTTTGTCATGATTTCTTGCTAAAAGTGTGAAGGCATTGGGGTTTTGGATGTAAAGTCTGACAGAGGTGTTCTTGATAATTGAAAGGGGAAGTGAAATCTGCGTGAGATGTATATCCGCTATGGTTTTCTTTAAATGAACTTTTGCTTCTTCACTGGCTTATTTGTGGTTTCGTCTGTTATGGTCTTGCCCTTGTAGTACATTTGGAAGCCCTTGAGTGGTAATAATTGGGCTGACTGAGGAAATGACTGTATTGCAGTTTATGGACAAGGAGCAAGAAGATGTAGATGAGGATCTTGATTTCAGAGCACTTGAAAATGGATTTGTGAGTTTTTCTCCTTTTGCATCTGTGCCATTATTTGCCATTGGGAAATGAGTTTTTTTTTTCTCAAAGCATTAGCCTAATCTATTTATGTTGTGTCTTCTATTTTTTCAAAGCAAAGGTCACCTGTGACTCTATTTTGTTGCCATTTCTGCTGCCTGCTTGATTTCCCCTGTAATAGAAAATAGTATTTTCTTTGGCAACAGAGAAGACAGCTCTTTTAGTTAGAGCTTTAAGACCCGTCAATATCAAATTGTCTTCCAGCAAGGGGAGAGAACTCAATTCTCACTAATGAGTTTTTGAAATAAAAGACTAGAGATGCCAATTCGCAGTTAAAGGTTTTTTATTTTTTCATATGCCTAGTAAGAACATGAAACAAGTTTTAAATTGTGTCACTGAGGTAGTCGGCATCGAACAGCATGAGCTGCCTGGTTCTTTTTTAAATTATATATGCTGATTCTTGTTCTTACTTCTGAACAGGTTACAATAACTCCTCTCTCTCTTATACCACAAATCGATTCGGATATTCAAACAGCTGTTTCAGAATGGATCTCTGCTGCTATTCAGACCTAGCAATAATCAACAGCTATGTTCTGGAAGTTTATGTACATTTGAAAATGCACTTTGTTGATATAACATTATTTCAAAGTGCTTGTCGGTTTTATAAGTTAGCGAGTGTCTCATTGTTTTTTCATTCGTTTTCTTCCGCCTTGCAGTTTTGTTTTGTTTTCATCTTCCGTTTTCTGGGGGAAAGCAAATGCTCCCCATATTTATTTATACTTTTGGTTTGTTGTAAGATCATTGTATTCTCGTTGTCTTTGTTCCTGAGAAGCTTCTCAGTTGGCTTGTTCTCCTCTGCGCCTTTGCTTCTATTCCGGTCTATTCGGGTGTTTTTTATTTTGTTTTTATCTTCAATTTGTTTTTTTTTTTGGCGGAGCAGGAAATGTAATTGGAAAAGGCGAGATTGGAGTTATTTGATCCTGTTCTTGCCGGATAGTGTTGTTATTTAATACCCCTTTGATTTTAGTTGTAGCTTCTCATCATTGGTGAAGATATTGGTTGTGCTCTTCTTAGCTATACTACTAATGATTCGTGTCTTGATTATGTTCATTTTCATTTCTAATATAGAATGAAATTAATGAAGAACCTGTTTCTTTGAGGAAAATGCTAGTGATGTTATTAAATATTTTTTGATAATCTGATCATACTAATATTTGACTTCAACTGTAGTAACAAAAAATGCAATATATAGAGTACTGTTAGCGATATCATAATGTATTGTTTTATTATTATATAAAAAAAATTTGATTGAACGAGTTTATCTATTGCTACTTTGAGAGTTACCTGGTAGTAAATTTTCTTTTATACCATATATATATATAT
>MKEJ01051999.1:0-18765 GCA_001753735.1 Embelia ribes | reverse complement strand
AAACTTATATTTAATAAATTGATAGCAATTTATTAGACAATTCTTTTCTCGTGTTGAGATGAACCAAGGAAAATTTAAGAGCAAGTATAATTTAAATATTTTTAATAACAAAAACAGTGAATTCTAAAAATAAATTTTGCGGTTAAAAATTCCATAAGATTTCCGAATTCAACAAGTCACTGAAATCGATGCTCAGTTTCTTAAATAATTTGCACATCTATGCAGCAATCACTCTCCATGCAAGAATTATTTTTCTTTTAATTTATAAGAAATGATTTATTATCCGAACAAATTACTATCAACTAAGAATAATTTACTATATTTTAAAATTATTTTTAATTAATAAGAATTGGAGTAAATTATTTTTAATATATAATAATCTTTCAAAACACAATAATTCCTTACACAAATATTCATGTGCATCACAAGAAAAATTGTTTCATCCATTGAGAGCAAATCCCAACGGAAAGCACCCAATTGAACTGAAACTTGAGGTTCTAAAATAATTTGTTGATAGATCGAGGCACAATATATTTTCGGTACACTTAAAGGTGCGAAATTGAGAATTTCCCCAATATTGTGCATTTTTTTTATTTTCGCAGTTCACTTTGACCGATAAAAGATTATAATTCCGGTTTACAACACCTATACTATTCTCTATAAACATATAATCTTAATGTTAAAATATACTCTATTAAGGGAAAGAATACAAAAAGGAAGCCCCCAAAAAAATTGCTGATGCATGTTTTAAATGACAAAATTACTACTTTCGTTCTACATTTATTCAGAAACAAACTCTGCGAAGGTGATATGAATAATTACTCTGGGCCAACGGCTCGGGTCAACGATGCAAGGGAATATCGACCGATCTGCCCTCCATAAGTTAATTTTATCAGGATCACCTCCCTCTTGAATGGAGTAGTTGCTCCCCCGAAAGCTATTCCTCGAAGGATCAAAATTTGTACATGTATATGCATATACATAAGCCAAAAACTTTGTCATGCAGTGTTGCCAGCAACCTCAGCAGCTCGTTGCCTCATCATTTCCGTCACTGCCGCTCTCCGCCTTGAATCTGATTGCTGTTGTGCCCTCCGTAGATGTTGTTTCAAATCTCTGAAAGATATAAGAGAAAATAACAAATGAGTTTTGTGCCCTTTTTACAGCCTATGCTTATTCTCTTAATAAACATGGAGTAGAATCAATGCGCAAACTAACCTGCAACGGGGTACATTGCACTCAGAATCTTTGCAAGCACGAGCATGAAGTTGAAGGAGAGACCACATCTTCTTACAGAGAAGACAACCTCCAGATATGCGCGTTGTGCATTTCCTCCCATGCCAAAATAAACATTTCACCTGTTGACACTTCGGATACTGACAATTCTGAGTCTTGCACCCAGAGGCATGCACCAAAAGATCCAGCATTCTCCGGAGCTGCAACATTAATTAACAATAAACAAACAAGAAAGGAAAACTGCATTCATTTTATAAACATTAAAAGATCTCTCTCTCTCTCTATATATATATATATATGTGGAGTCTGGACTCTGGATCGCCCTATACATGAAGCTCCTATATTTTACCCCTATTTCCAGAGAGGCTGCTTTTGAGGGGATGAAACCGTGACTCACAAATCACAATAGAGGCGTGCATAACTTTAACTTATAAAAATTCAAGTTGGGATTTTAAATACCACCAATATCAATTTCAGAAGAGGCTGAACATGAAACAATTATGACGAACAGATGCGAACACTAAAAGATGGAAAACGATCAGCAAAGCAAATGAGAGAAAGGGTGAGCGTGCGGGTGGGTTTTCCTTTCTGTGAGGGTGTCTGTGAAGACAATGAACTTATACTTCCATCTCAGATACTTGTGGATTGATCATTGCTTCTAATGTTTATACTTTCCCATCTGTTATTTAAGCCCTTCGTTCTAAAACCCTATCATTGGATTTTGAATATTAACCTTCCCATGAGGCAATCTCTCTGATCATCATTTCTCATCTAAATAATTGTGTTCATTTTTGTCGAGGGAATATATTAAGAATCATGGAATTCAATTGGTACAAGAGATGCACACAAAAAGTTTGGATTTGGCAGCTAAGGCGTAAGTGAATTCTAGGTAGCAGTTGAGTTCTTTTAGTAACTTGTTCAGCTTGACCAGGTCTGTCGTTTTCTTTATGTTTAAAGAAATTACACTTATCAACTGTGGTTACGTAAACTTATGCTCATAAATTAGCAGGCTAAAATAAATTAATCAAGTCAATCAAACACGTTCAGTAACTTTTATGATAAGAATACTATCCGTCAAACAAAAGCAAACAAAATACAAATTGTCAACACAAAATCCGATTCGAACACAAGCTGCAGCATGAACCAAAAATGAGAACATGATAGTGAAACTAAGTTGAAAACTCAAAGATTGAGAACGGGAAAGAGAAATAGAGTTATAACCTGGACAAATCGCAGCTGCCTCGCTTCTTTGCTTTGTGCATCACGATCAGCCATGCATGTTTGATTAGTCAACTTATGAGGATGATTATTTCCTCTATTCTTTTCATAACAACTGTTGCATACATCAAAGTCGGGGCAAATCACACAACGCCAACTTTGGCCGGCTTCAGCGTCAAGATGACATACATTACATGTGGCTACAAATGCGGGAGCAGTGGGATTGTGAAGGTGATACAGAACCATCATAGAGGAATGTTTAGCTCGCCGGAGGGTATCATAGTGGTAATGATTTCCTTGACAAAGACTCAAAAATGTCTGTCTTGTATCAAAGAATTCGCTCTCAAGAATATCATCTTTATCCTTGGTATCTTCAGGTACATCTTTGATTGCAACCTTCAGAATTATAATTCATCAGCAGCAGCAAATTCAACAACATTATCTGGGGAAAGACTAAAGTAATTATGAAGGCATACCGGATAAAACATATGTTTGTCCCTTTGATTGATAGGATGTTTCTCTCTATCCTCAAGTTTTTGTTCAGCTTCATAACACCTGTAAAATAAAAGCATCAATTTGTTGAAATGCTTACGGCAACAAAAAATAAACGAGAAGTAGTGAATCCAAAAGAAGCCCTATAAATTGGAAGAAATGATAGGGTGACCGGTTCAAGGGCATTTGCCAATTACAAAGAGATGCCATAAGCAAAAATAGATATAGCGGAAATTCAATCTCAAATACATGTTAAATATTTGTTACTATTTAACTAGAGTAATCAATAGTGCGGAAAACATGGGCAAGGAAAAGAATACCGCGATGATGTCATATATAAATATACTCATCCAGCCAACTCTCTAGATATATTTTACTAAGAAAAACAACTTGCCACAACTAACACTCTACCAACTCAAAATGCAAAGAAGAATTATAGATCATCAACTTAAGATGTAAACCTTATAAATAGTATGCAAAACTAAGTTGGAAAAGAGGAATATTCTATAAAAATAAATGACCATCCCGTTGAAATGCCTTCTAATATGACACATCCTTTCATCACCCAAACTCGTCAATGATTTAACTTCCTCTATGGTTCCCTTATCCTCGCAGGATATAGTTACAATTAAATCATTACACTAGTTCTACCAGCGGCTGTACGGGTTAAGCAATCACTATGGTCAAGCAATATTCTAGCTATTGTCCTATTTGTTTGCAAGCACACACAGCAAACCAACAAAACCAGAATTCAAACAAATTGTGCATACTCTTTTCTTGCTCTCAATGTATCTTAATAGTTGCAGGCAAACAAAGCCACACTGGATAACTAATCATATAAAAGAATGGCATGCATTGACATCAACAAAGATTTACATCATTTAGCATGAAGTCAACAATAAAGCTCCAACGTCAGGAATCCTTACTTGTCACAAAGTTGGAAATTTTTGCATTGGTTGCAGACCCAACGATTACCAAACACCATTAAAAGGCAGCAATGATTGCATGCATGTTGCAAGTGAACCATGATAAAATCTTCCTTCATTGGGGAGATTGTTTCACCAAGCTGTACAAAAAATATGTATATGAATGGGTAAACAAGCAAACTCAAAAAAATAATAACAATAAAAGGAGAACACAAAAAAATTCCATTTAAAAATCATAATGCATAGAAGACCCAAAATCAAACTACGTAGATACCCATTTATTTCGAATTACCACTTAGATTAGTTTACTGGAATTTCTTCATTCAAACCATTAGAATGTTGAAAATAGAAAACTGCCAGAAATTATGTTTCTTGATGTACAAGTGGGAGGATACTGCCATGTGCATTTGACATCAGCACACCAGAGGAAATGAACGAATAAATAAACAAAGTTACAGCATAATCAAAGATAATAGAACAACAGTAACATAATAATACAGAACGAAAGCTGAAGCAACCTTCAGTCAGAGAGACAATAATTCATACGTTATTGAAAATCTGAGATTCTGAATTACCTTGCGCATAAGTAGCAAATCCTTTGACGCATTGCCAGAAAGGTCAGATTGCCCAGATGCTTTAAGAGCCCTTTTTGTTATGGTCTTTTTGTTTGTGCCTTTCTTAAGTTGTTTTCTGTCATCTTCTTCTTGACGAAGCTGGTAGATCATATCTTCAGCAGCACCAGGCCAGTAGTCCCCATCAAAGTAAGGCAATCGAGCTGCAGTTACCTTAGCCTTGCACTCCCCGGTGGATACAAAGAAGTGATCATATAAATTAGTGAGCTCTACCACTATGTTTTCCTTTGAAGCCTTTCTCAACATAGATAAGTACCTGACAACAAAAATAAAATTTTACATAAAGAGAGACAACAAAGTTAATGAATTGGAAAAATTGGAAATACAATGTCTGTTGACTCACCATTCTCTGAGCTTATCAGATTTTGGAGTTTTCTGGATTTCTGGATGGCAATACAATATATAGTCTTCGCCCTTGAGAGGAGGGCACGCCCATATATAACAACTAGTGAAACCGCGTTTCTTGCAATAATCCAAGTATCCAATCTAAAAGTAGATAAGATCAACAGGGCATAAGAAAAGATTTAACACACACCCCACAACAAACCATAAAACATAAAAAAATAAAAAAAGAAAGAAGAAGAAGAAGAAGAACTCACTAGAATTTCATGATAAACAAATGTACGGAGTGCCTCCCCCGTCACTGTTCTAATCTCAGGCCTGAAGTACTTAACCGAGTCAAGATATGAGAGATACACACGACGATGATTTGGTTCTTGACACTCTGACCCAAATTCTTGGACATACATGGCAAACAGGCATACTTCCACTCCTTCAGATCTCTGAAATAATAATACTACCTGAAAAAAGAAGAAGAAGAAAGCCTTCTATCAAATTTGACATGGTAATAGGTAAAAAAAAATGTCAACAGGGAAACCAAAAATTAAAATAAAAAGGTACTAAAGAAAGATGGGTAAAGATAACAAAAATAACATGAAGTATCCATATGACACCAGCTTACCTTAGATTTATATGGAAATTCTGTTGGATAATTCTCTTCTTGGAAAATCTCCAGAAACCGCTGCTTGACCTCTAATTTTTTATCCACGGATGACACAACTCTAACCACAAGTGCTTCTGCTCCTGGAACCTGAAAAATAAAACCAGTTAAAAGAAAGGTTGCGACACCATTTCGGAACCAGAAGCTTAGGAATCATCGAATTCAATAGTCTGAAGAGTCAACATTAAAGCGCATATACAGTGGTGACTCAACAGTGATTACAAGACAAATTGCTGAGGGAAGTTGAAGAACACAGCTAATACATTTTTGCCAGGATGATATGCTATCTCGAAAGATACTTATGAAATAGCAGCCAAAAAGATAGTAGCTTTTCAAAGACACAAAAATGGTACAGAAACATTCAGGTGAACACCAAAAACGATCTAAACAGAAAATAACAACATGATTGTGATGCCATCCAAACTAGATCTTAATTTTATCAACATGATGGTAAAAAAAAATGACAGGGAGGAGGGAAATTTGGAAAGGACACCCCCACATAATTACTCAGGGATTCAATCAGCTGATTCCTCAAAAAGTATAAGAGTATAGATGGCAAGAAAAAAGTTCAACCAGAAGAACATTCAGGTCTTAAAGAAAGCAGAAAAAAAGAGCACTGGATTCAATAATTTTTAAGTCATCAATTCACTAAGATGTAAAGCACGCAAAGTTTTGTTCAGCCATCATCAAACTAGAATAATGGTTACAATAATGGTGTTCAGCAGATTATTAGCATGTCAGCACTAAGGATAAACCTCATGGTCATAAATAAAAATATAAAAGAGCACAAATATCAGAAGGAAATTAAATGAATCACCTCATCGTAGCTCTTGCCCTGGAGCCTAGCCCTATCCTGTCTTTCTTGTCTCAACCGCTTAAACAATCTTTGCTCTATATGATCACTGAGGATTGTTTTAGGCAGATCCTTTGCCCCAAGAACAGCACTTTGGGGCAAGGGATTCCGTTCCCCTCTTTCAACCTCGGTTACATAGCAGTTGGGACAAGTATAATCAGCTTCTCCACCATCATTCCTTCGACCATTAAATAAAGCACAGATCTGATGTTGCCAAGCTTCACACTTATCACATTGAACCCACTGTAAAATCCCAACAAATGTTAAAATCGGCAGTTAAATACACTAAACACCCTGTAAGATTAAATAACACAAACAAACATGGTCAATAACCTTGATTTAGCCCTCACATGGCATGGTTTCTGCATTCAAACCAATGACCAGAAGGTCATGATTTAGCAACCTTAACATTGAGTCAAGGCCCACCAGCCAGGCACCATCAAGTATAGGTCAAAAAGAAAAGCACAGAGTACATACCCATTCTTCAGTTTCCTCATCGTTTTTTTTCTTCTCCATCTTCACTTTTGGCATAGCAATTCCGTCAACAGGGATAGAGTCTCCACGGGCTTCATTATAGCATGGAATGCAGAAGTAGTGTTGTGTATCTCCAGCTCTTATCGTATAATACATGGCATTCCTTTTAATGCGAGCACCACATGGAGTACAATATATCGGTGGTGGCTCAAAAGTGAGCTTCTCAACTGCACACAATTGACATGAGTTCTCATTCATTGAATGCTCCATTGCTTGATTCTTTTCAGCCTTGGCTTTACTCTGTTAAAGCAAAAGATATAACATTTTGAATGTGCCAAGAAAACAGCCTACTTCTCAAAGCTGAAAGGAATAACAAAAAATGAAGAAAAACTTGTATTTAGAGAATAAAAGACAAAGACATTTCCTAAATGGTACGGTTTTCTGAGTATTGTTCAAAGTATAATTTTATCAGTATCTACACCTCAATATTATCGTACGATATCGGCTTATACCAACGATAGTATCTGAGCTACTGGGTGACATTTTCAGCCATGGCCAACGTTGTCTGTAAGTCCTACAATCTATTTAGATGCAAGGATTCGAATTTTGTTTTAATCGATTGTTTCAGTAGGCATGGAGATCAACACGTTTTGAGGCATAATAGAAAAGCAACAGAAAAAACATCGGAATGCACTTTGAAATTAAGTAACATTCAACTACTTACGTTGATAGCAAATAAATAAGCAGTTGGACAAATTGGTGGCGAAATTATACTAATGTGACCTATTCAAAAAGAAGAGCTACACCACAAATTGAAATGGCATAATTACTATGTCAATTTGTTTCCAACTCGTACCACATGAAGGGATTAAAAGATTATTGAAAAGAAAGAAGGCGTGATAAAGAAGATATATATTAAAAAAAACATAAACAGATTGAAGAACTGACCTGGCCAACCCACTGCCTGAGACCTCTGATGTGTTCCTTGACTTGCTCCGGAGTGAACAGTTCAATCAAAGACACTCCCTTTATTTTGGGTTTCCCAGATTTTGTTACGGGTGCAATTTCAACGGAAGATTCTGATTTGAATTGGCCAGCCTCTGCTTCTTTCTTTGGGCATTCTTTATTAGCATAACCAGCAGGAACATCTGACGTAATAGGTTCTTTAGCAGGTTTTTGGTTATGTGCCACATCCAAATTGACCTTCTTCATATCATTAGTAATAGCACTTCCACGCACAGAAGTAATTTCCATTTTAACTTCAATAGGCTCCGGTTTCATCAATGGGCAAGGGTCAATATTTATGTATTCTTGGCATGGTACAGTAAGCGACCCATGAGATTGACCCATGCTAGGAACTGAAATGGGAAAATTTTCACCCTCGGTAACAAGTTGTTGAAAAGGTTGCTCCATCTTTACACGTTTCAAAGAAGTCTGCAAATTTTCTACAGACTCACCAACTTGTGGACTTGTCTTTGGTGTTACTCTGGCAGCAGCATCCACACTGTTGTAGGCCTCACATGTTCCATTAGATGAATGAGGAATACCAGGGTTCGTATCAAACCGAGCACGAGCTTTCGCTTGTCTTTCTAGAAAATTCTTCACTGGAATACATACAGGACAGACTGGATCTCTGCAGTGCATACGATGTTTAACTAAAACCTTTGAATTGTGGCAACGCGGAAGCTTGCACTGAGACGCATTACAACTGTTCATATGCTTCAAAAGTTGTTGAACCTTAACACAGTTAACTTCTTCACAGTTTCCTTCAGGAGCCATACATCGCCGAGCATGCAACAAAAGTAATATCCACCTTATTTGATTCCTAAACTGCCGTTCACGATTCGGATCAACAGCCCTACAGTTTATGCCAATAGAGTTTGTGGGTTCTGTTGTTCTTGTGACGTCGGTCGGACAAAAATCCCCATTGAACGATAAATTGTTGCAGTGAGCTTGATCTTGCCCACTTATTCTTTGATGGAAATCCTCTTGAAGATTCTGCTCATGCGAGAATTTACTCGTTATTTGAGACCTGTCCTGAAACTTGGTGTCTGAATTAGTAGTGATTAGCCTCCCTGATTGCATACCATCAGGACAGCTAAAATCATTTTGAGAGTCAACAACCATCTGCTGTTTAGAATTCAATAATTGTTGCATATGCTGTGTAGTTTGAACCATAGACAAGGATAAGTCCTGTGAAACAGAAATGAAAAAAATCAATTGAATGCATCTGGGTTGAATGTCAGCAGAATCATTCTGCAATTCCAAGGTCTGAAAAATGTTTAAGAACTTCCTAATCCAGAACTTCATTGTGGCATTCCTTAACATAAGGAGAAGTCAGTCACTCCCGACCAAGACCAAAAGCATAACAATTTAACAATACCTGATGCTGCTGCTGCTGCATCCCCTGCTTTGGCTGGCATTGCTGTTGATAAAGTTGCTGATGTAAATGATAAGGTGGTGGTTGTGATTGTTGCTGAGAATGGGACAGTGCGAGATTCTCCTGAGCTCGGTAATTCATATTTTCATATTGCTCGATCGGAGGTAAAATATCCAAAGCTTGTTGGCATGCTTGCAAGTTCGACCCGTTGACCATCATATTAGAGTTTGTTCTTGACATAGATGGTAAATTTGTTGAGTTCAAATTTTGAATGTTCGTTCCTGCACTAGAAGAGCTAATTCCATATAAGTTTCCAGGTTCAGAAGAATCCGGAGCAATCGCCCGATATCCATCACCTGCCAAGCCAAATAGTAGTCATGAAACAGTTCTGTACTACAAATTTAAGAAACATTCCCAAAAGACCTTTACAGGTGACATCAGAATTTAAAACAAGAGTGAAAAGTACCATGCATCATTTGTTGTGGATGCTGATCGTAGTGCTGCTGAAAGGGTCTGGGCGTGTTTTCCCCAGAGTGTGTGGCCGCTAGATAGCCCTCAGAAGTTCCAGAACCATTAAGCAGCTGCAAATTGTTTTGGTTCATAACTAAACTCTCATTAAAAGTCCCATTCGTAAATCCATAAGACTTCTGCTGTAAACCTGACCTAACTCCTCCACCAATATGGCTTCCAACATTGTGCAACATCCTACTCGTTTGACCACTGGCGTGCTGCTTTTGCAAAACTGGCTGAGACGACAGTGCAGATTCAACTGTTGAAAATGAACCAGTACCACTGGAAGAATGCACATTCACTAAAGACGGATTATTGTTGCTATTAAATCCAGGAGTTGGGATCATTTGGTTTGTCATTCTTTGTACACCAACTGACGACACATTGTTTCCAGTGGTATGAACAGAGAAATTTGCAGGGGACTGCTGGTATCCCCTCGGTATAGATCCTGCACAAATAAATTTTATCACCACAAGTACCGACATAGAAGTTATGCTTATTAATTTGGGCGAAAATAGCATTTAAACAACTTATAGAAGAACTTATATATCAGTATGTATTACAGTGGTTTTACTACCAATAAGAGTTAAATACCTGTTAGTACACCAACCTATCCCCAAAAATGCAATTAGTACCTCAAAATTTTTTCCTTCCAATTGATACACTTATTGGGTTTTTTAGTCCAATTGATACACCATTGATGGATTGCTTAATATTTTGGACGGAATCCATCCGCGTGCCATCGGTATGAATTTTTAGCCACGTCATAGGAACATTTTGGTCAAAATTCTTTAAAATAAAACAATAATAAATATTAAAAATAAAAGATACTTTCTCTCCTCCCTCTCTCTCCCTTGTGTTCAGCTGGAGATTGAAAAAGAGAAATCAAACCAACAGATCTCCTTCTAATTGAGCAGTGAAGGGCGGCAATGAGTGGGGAGAGGCAGAATGTTCCCAAAACAAGCAATCACTCACCGATGCACCACAAGACAAGGGTAAATTACACTTTGCATCATGAGGTTATCTCTGATTACATTAAACCCCCTGAGATATGAAAAATTACAGTTAACCCACCTCAGGTTTAGGTGAAAATAACAGTTTGCCCCCTCACATTTTGGTGCAAAGTAAAAGTCATCCAATTTGTCATAAATAATTCTAGAAACCTGAATAAACCTGGCTAATTGGTTTTTTCCAAAACAATCTCCAACTTAAATAATAATTACTTCTACCCAATCTAATTTTCAGTCGATATTTTTTTCAAGCACAAGGCCAACTGAATTTTGTAGACCTATGATTTTATATATAGTCTAACTTTGTTTCAAGTAAAATTAAATAATTATACACCTAAACTTAATTAACTTAATTTTTGGCATATTTTTGAAAAACAAATAGAACACATTGAACAGTGTTCCTATGTATTTGAGCTTAACAGAAATTAGGAAATGGTTACATTTATATGTACCTGACAGGATTTGCGATTGACTCAATTATGTTATTAGCAAAATATGATTGTTGCCAAAGTGAGAATCTAATGAATAAAAATTTACAATCTTTATGACCATTTTAGTAATTAACATATAATTAAAGGTTAAACAAAAGTTAACACATTCATTCACAAAAGTAAATTTAATAGTATAACAAAAAGCCTCTGGGAGTAGAAGAGACTTATTACAAGTTCTGACATGGGGGCATAGTGTAATTTCCAAAAACTTTGGGGGTTGACTGCAATAGTTAGACACCTCACACGAGCAAAATGTAATTTACCAAAAAAGAATTAACTTTCTCTCTCCACCAGTAAATCATTATTTTCTCCCTACCAAACTTCTATACCTATCAATGGGGATTCCTATTTTACTTTGTAAAGACAATTAGTAAATTAATTTAATATCCCAATTTGGACAACTTTTTCTGTTTTTGTTTCTGATAATCACCCAATTTGGACTACTAAATTAATCCATGAGAATGAACATTACAACAAACTATAGAAATAGAAAATCAAATTGGCACAAAAGGTAGAAACCTAGCACATGCCCAAATCAAGCAAAATTGGATTTTCCCCTACCAAAATCATCTGAAGTCCCGATCTGCTCCATCCGGGGCGGAGATGATGTTCTTTCAATCGTGTTGCATCACCGCTGCCTTTGCGGGTGGAGGAGATGGGAGGATGCGAGGAACGGCAGAGAGAGACAATGAAGAGGGGAGGGAGAGAAAGAGAGAGAGATTCGTTTTTTCAATATCTTATCTAAATTTTTATGTGTGAAATGACCACAATGCCCCTGTGACGTGTCACTTATGCATGCGAATTGCATGCTCATAGAAACCGTCCAATAAATTGACGAAATTTGTGAGAAGTTGATCAATTGAACGAAAAATTAGATTGGTATATCTATTGGATTTAAGTGAAAGGTTGATGTACAAACAATTTGGATTTAACCCACCAAATAATAATGAAATTGCTTTTAGTGGATAGAACAAAATGTTAAGAGTGTTATTACCAGCAGTTGAAACCATTGGGGATGTACCGACAGAAGATGCAGCCATGATGCTGAAATTACCAACGGAAGGCATACCAGGAGTTGGTATCATTGTTCCGACAGCGGAAGAATTAACATTTTGCGGAAGTTGTTGGTTGTGACTATTTGATGGTATACGAGTGATGCAAAAATGCAAGCGCTTTTCAAAAGTGTCCACGTTCACATACTCCTCCTAGAAAGCAAGAAAGATCAGATCATAAGCAAAAGGTAATTGTTACTTGATAAAATAATTAGCTTGTTAATTGAAAGCAAAAGAAATCCTTCCCAGAATCAAAACAAAGAGGGAAGAGCACTCCAAAGAAGAAACCACAAAGCCAAGTGAGTTCCTTTCATTGGTTCCTTAATAAATGGTAGCTATCAACATACCGTGCGGGAAAAAGAAACAAGAAGTACAGAGGAAAACAAAGAAAACAAGTAAGAAACCTTTGTGGAAGCACTGCGCCATAACATCTCGTCGATGCGTCTCACAATATCAAGAACACGATGCTCTGGTAAATTATGGGGATTTTGTTGTCGCATCGTAATAAATTCTTTTCTGCGAAGACGAGATACCAAACTTCAATTGATATCTAATGCCATATAAATATTTCCAAGAAATGCATCAAAAGAAATTAAGAAGTCGCTAATGCAGGCAAACGCTTATATTTTCGGACAATGAATACATTTACAAAGTCAAACCAACACTTCTCAAAACCATTTTCCATGCCGTACTTAATGTTTCCCTTGTTCTTTTTATCTTTCAAAAGCTGAGGGAACAAAACAACACACAAAATAACACTCTTTTGAATCCATTACATTTTGCTTTGCACAAATCGACGCGCGTTCAATACTTCAGAATCCGAATTCATTGCGCTACGATTGCCACCTATGCTCGGTATCCGGTTACTGATAGAACTGTCATTGTGTTGAGATAGTCCAGGCAACTGATTGCTAGCTTGATTGGGTACCTGACCCGAAATTTGTCCAGACAAATGAGCCTGCACATTCATCTTTATCCTAAAAAAACACATATAGACTATTTAGAACTTTATACATGCATAAATCACATAAAAATTGCCTATCAAAAGAAAGAGGGAAAAAAATGGATGAAACCAAGATCACTTCACCTCAAATGACCCCTTGTAATTTGTTCATGCAGTTATGTTGAGTGAACTCATCCACGATATATAATCAAACGCACCAGCCCTATTCTGAGAGTCAGAGCGAACATTAACAAAATTAAGTCAAACTGAAAATTCTCTGCAAGATTCAACAAAAGTAACTGAGGGGAAACTCAACATCCAAAGAAAAATAAGCATATACAGTTCAGATAGCCTTAAGCACGAATAATTAGATCTACACCTCCGAATTTTGACTTCCGAGGTGGACTCAAAATTTTCAAAAGAGACAAAAGGTAACTATACCTTGTTTTCTGCTATGATCTTTCGAGATCTCACCATAATTAATTAATACAGCTTTAACAAGGGAATTATATTAAAAATAACCAATTGTATAAGAAAAGGGAAAACAAAGAGAACCCAACTGTACAAATTCAAGCAACTCCAAAGTGAGCAAACTCACACAATTCTCATTCAAAGTTAACTGTCCACATGTAAGGTTCCATGTCACTGGTCTTAAATTCTGATAATTATGTCATACCAAATATATGTGGAACTTAAAAGAAGAATTAGTGATTTACTCATCCCTAAGAGAAAAAATATAAATGCAATTAGCATACTCAATTTCAAGATTCTATACCACTCTTCACATTTTTAAACCAATAGAAAAGAGAATTCCTCTATAAGAAATCTTCAGTCGCGATGTCTGAATAAAATCACTCTTCTGCATCTCAAGTTTAAGGTCATATTATTTCCATGAGAAGTTAAACAAGCTCAAAAGAAATTGTTAGTTGGAGATCTCCAAAGTTCAAAATCTCCCTCATGCAAGATATGCTAAAGATGACGTGTGTGTTGAGTTTGATATGCTCAAAGCTGAAGGAGATGCCATATAAATACGAATCAGAATCAAAGATTGGTTTTGGCAAACAATGGCGTCTAAGAGACGCCCAAAACAATGCTCCTGTAGCTATTCACAAGATCTTAACCTTAAGACAAGAACTGCAAGAAAGTATTTCACGACACTCTTCTATGAGATGAGCCTGTTTAGCTCAGAGGTTAACATATATCGAGTAAAAAAAACTAACCCAAAATCCATTTTGGACATGGTAGGTGAATCCCATTTTCCCATCAGAGTCAAAAACCAAACTTGAACCTAATAGGAAAATCACGCAGGCCTCGAAAGGTAAATGGAAATCACGCATGCCTCTAAAAGTAAATGGAAATCACACATCCCTCGTCACTGAGATCAAAGAAAAAGATTTTCATATGCCCCTAAGGTCCCTATATCCTTTCAAGCAGCTTAGTTTCGGGCAACAACAGAATCTCGGCGCTAAAATCTTTTTAGAAAGCTAAAGTCCACTAGTTCCTGGAAACTATCAAAGCCAGAGGTTGTTACTCTCAATAAATCATCCAATGCTTTACGGAGGGACCCACACTTGGATACATCTAAACCTGCATCTAGAGAGCAGGCGGGAGCTCAAGCTGACAATGATGGGGCGATTATCTCTGACCCTAAGAAATTATTATACTTGGGTGAAAACAACTAAAAAAGGAAGCTTTAACTCCCTAATAGTTACTAGGATAGAGGTTCCCTATTTATTAATGCTGTTAAAGGTAAAGGCATTAAATGCTACGACAATTGCTAATACAGCATTGAGTAATCATATTCTTCATCTAGTAGAATCTTATAAATTGTCTCTAATAGCTACCAATGACCCTCTTTCACAATCCATACGAAACTAGTCAAATGGTTAATCTTCTCTATTTGTTTATCTATGGAAGACGGGAGAAAAAGGCGGGATTGTCCAAAGTGCATTCAATTCCTTGGAGGTTATTAACATATGCTCTTCCTAAATTTATAACAAGCAGTCAATTTCCTACTAATTAAAACCCTTTGACATTCCCTCGCTTTTGCTCCCATTGCCTCCACTTGGTAGGCAGTTGGTGACTTCAACTACATCACTGACACAAGTAAGACGGCTGGTGGTTGGTCCCTTCTATTCAGCGGCCCAAATGCAAAAAGACTCAAAGGTCCTGACGCATTTCATTTCAAAAAGATGTGGACTCCCTATGTTCCTTCAACCACTTTCCCCTTCAAGTTAGTGTCTTTCCCTGTTTCTCAGCGGGATTGAGAAATTATTTTCTGACTAAAAAATTACCTACTTTTAAGTTAAAAATCTAGCTTCAAGAGTAGAGCTGATTGAGGAAAAAAAGGAAGTCAGGTAATATCCAGCTTAAAGTTTCAAGCCTTTTTGTTTCAAAAGAGCCAAAGACTAAGCAGATTTGGATCCAAACCCCAATCTTAATTGTTCTTAATCTCCTTTCTATAAAAAACAAACCATCTTTACATAACCCCGGAAATGATAACTAAGTGAAAAGTAATACCAAATTCTTTCATCCAAATTTTTTAGCTAAAAAGACGAATTCTTTTTTACATAGGTTTTCTGGAATTTCCCAAATTATACACATATATTTATGTGTGTATATATATATAATAAGTGATTGTATACATGGGCATTTCTCCCCAGCTAGGTAAAGTAGTCTAAATTTTCCACATCGAAGGAAGATAAAAACAATAAATTGCGTCATAATCGAGATGAGAAAAAACCCTAATCTTGGAAACATTTTTAGTGAACCCACAATGGAATTTAAATAGAAATAAACAACTAATCGAGCAAGATTAGAAGCAATTCAACTATAATTGGAAACATGATTGGAGTATGTAATTAAAGACTAACCCTTTGAAGCATTTCTTCGTCAGACGACACGACAAAGATAAAAACAGAGAGGGAGAGGGAGAGAGAGAGAGAGAGAGAGGCGAGGTAAATGTACTGGAAATAGAAGCACGTGCAATGCATGGGAGATTTTTTTTTTTTGGCATGTATTTTGAAATTAGATTAAAGTAAATATAGGGTATGTAATTATTTATTTGATGCAACCCTATTCGGTTAGTAATTAGACTTTCGTGATTTCAAAGTTGTTCGTTGAGATTTTTTCATGACTTTATTTTTTGTATTAAAAATTATATTATATTTGGTAGCAATTTTTGAAAATTAATTTTCAAACTAGAAATTAAAAAAATATATAAAAGGCTGATTATTTTGTGCAATATTTTGTACTTTTTTTATTATGCAAAGGTACATAATTTTAAAAATATAAATTTATAGGTAATAGAAGGTTGAAGCATCTCAAACCATTAATAATCATATATCAAGATTAAACTCATTTCAAGAATGACTTTGTCCACAAAATTTTCAAGAAATTATTCATTTTCTACTTGCACTAACTTAGATTATTATAACGAAAAGAATATTATATTTATATCGTTTACTTTGTGAAATATTTATTATCATAGTTTATGCTTTATATATAATGTAATTAAATTTTTAGAATTTTTTATGATATTTTAAAGTACAAAAAAAGATAAATTTGAAAATAATTTAGAATAAATGAGTGAAATTTTTATTTTTTGAATATTAAAATAAATAACAATTATTCCATATTATAATTTTTATAAAAGATTTTTTTAGTAGGATTAATGATAGAAGAATCAAGTTACAAATATAAATGAGAATTAAAAGTTTAAGAACATCAGTTTTAATTATGGTATACCTATACTTTTCAGCTGAAATTTGAAAAGCTAAAAAAACCATAAAAATGAGTTTTCATATGAGAGACCTCAGTTTTTAAAAGTTGAATATTAAAAACTGACAATCAAAAAAGTTTTCAATTTTTTAAAATAAAAAACTAAAAACCAAATGCTAACCAATCACAAAAATTGCTCCCGCTTCTATAAACAATTGACACGATTTACCTTTTAGGTGGTTCAAAATCATTGATACATTTCCACTCTTACCTTAAGTCACAGATTCGCGAAGCGAGAGCAAGAGAACAGAAAGCGAGCTCATGAGAGCTATCAAGACTGTAGTTCAAAAAATAGTAAGAGAGCAAAAATGGGAGCGAAAATAATGATTAAGAGCGGGAATGTTTCCTATACACGAAGAATTTGGTGACTTAACTCTTACCCCTTACAAGGGATAAGAATAAAACCAAAAATTTTAAAGGCAACTTTATTTTTTTGTATTTAAAGCAATTTTGAGATACTAATTTATGACTTTCACCTAAAACTATGTGCATGTTTGATTGTGTCGATTATTTTTGAACAGATGGAGTATTATATTATTTTTATTGATAATTGTATGCGATAGTGTTATGTTTAATTAATGAGAAGTAAATATAAGAACCATGATGATTATACAAAATAAGAATATAGGAATGACATTGAGCATCAACTTGGGAATAAGATTAGAATCTTGAGGAGCTATAGAAAGCGATGAATATGAACCATCTTTTGCTCAAGTATGTACCCAAAATGAGATCATTCATCAAATTATATCATCTTATTCACCTTATTCGAATAGTACATCCGATAAGAAGAAGAAGAAGAAGAAGAAAAATAAGAAGAAGACTGCTTAAGGATATAATGAATGCGATCCTCGTTAGTTTAGATTTATATAATGCCTTGGGTTCTATAGCAACCCAAAGTACATTATTACCAAAAATCTAGAATAATACAGCCATATAAACTGTTAAATACATGGTATAAATCTTCAAATATGACACGAAGTCTCAACTTGGCCTTATTAATATATTTTATGGCCGTACAATATATAATATTAGAAGTGAAATTATTCTGGCCAATAGCCTAGAAAAGTTTGAAATCGACAATACATCCCTGAGTGAGCTTCGACCTGTCCTATCTCAAACTCTCTGATTCTCAGTTCCTGGCTTTGCTTGGCATTTTAATGCAAAAGATAGTAAAAATACCAAACAAGTAGACCTGAATCAGAAAAATTTCCAATCTATTAAAAGAATGACAAATATATATATAAAATACTATCACAGCAGATATGTGATACATGTTATCTCATCTATTATAACAGGAAAATAAATCATGCTATCTCATCTCATCCACTAGTACATGTATAAATAATATACGAATACATGAACTATTAAATTAAATACAAACAACTAATCGATATAATAGGTCTTCCCAGATGGGATACATCGGTCCTTCTGTACTTCACGTGTGAAGCAACCTCGGAGTGTCTCTGTTGATCACACGGACAATCATCAGCCTTGGTCCTAGGGCCCCAAGGTATTCAATACATACTACGGAGTGTCTTTGTTACTCGCACGACCAGTCAATACCAGTCTTAGTCCTCGGGCCTCAAGACTGCCAATACAACATAACCAACTTTGATCATCGGGTCCCAAAGCCCATCAAATAACAACCTAAATCCACCTCGGTCCTAAAGCCATGAGGTTCATTAACAAATCAAAACTTAGTAGGCAAACTATGATTCTAGGATCCCAATAGTCTATCACAAAAAATCCATATAGTAACATAATCCAT
>MKEJ01051988.1:0-13214 GCA_001753735.1 Embelia ribes | reverse complement strand
GATTTTCGGGGCGTGACACATTGTGCCATGTGAGAAGCATGTTCTCGACTAGGAGCAATTGTCTCAATAGCCTCTAAAGGATTACATTTGAGACTTAAGTCAACCAGGCATTACCAAATTCCCCATTTAAAATTCAAGCGTCGAAGAACTGTCTTTACATAAAGGATCAACTAATCTTCTACTCAACAGTACCATTAATACTACTATTAATATACTATTAACATAAAAGAACTGTCGAAGAACTGTCTTTATGCTATTGATACTACGCCATCACACACAATTTTGCTATAAAATCATTCGGACGTTCAAAGACTTGACGCATGCGTATTTGAACACTAGGAGTGTCCTAACTGCTCCTAATCTTCAAATTACACACAACAGTAGCTTTCTGAAATCGAATCCGGGCATCAATACCAGAATACCACTTTTTGCGTTAAACAAGTTCAAATGAAATCACGGAATTTATATTCACTTACAATGTTCAAGATTACATACATGAATATGCAGATATGTAAGAACAAGCGCTCAAAGAAGCACATCTTCTAAACGAGACTGATGAATACATGACACAAGAACTTTTACTTGTTTGAATAATAGCAACAACCTCTCAGGTATTTGGGCGAGTTTTAGTTCTCCTGTAACTATATTTACATAACAGGATATATTGATTATCAAAAAAAGAAAAAAGAAAAGAAAAGAAAAGAAAAAATATAGCAGGATGTATAGCCTGTAAAAGAAAATCAAATAAATAATTTTAAAAATAAGAAACAATGACGTGTGTCTTGACTATGTATTTTTGGAGGGCAAGAAATAGCGAGCAATACTGGAGCCTCTTTTGGGTATATTAGGTCGCTTCTGAGGATGTAGCCAAGCCTGCACCTCATTCCGTATTTCAGGTGGCAACTCATTCACCACATTAGGGTCTATCTCATCAACATTATAATGCCATGCATTTCCACTATGTTCCTGTTGTCCTAAAGTTGACTCGTTACTCTTTCTCTCCATCTGTGAAAGGAGGTTCTCTTTCGGTTGCTCAGAATCGCCTAATTCAGAACAGCTACTAGTAGGCGGAAAACCTGCACAGAGAGAACATATGAGAGAGGATAGAGGAGGAGAGAAAGAGAGAGAGAGAGATGGATTAGGAACTCGAATTTACTCGAGGATGAAAATTGTTTGGTTTCGTCAGGCATGCTGGCATGCTCTGGATTCACTCTGGAGGAAGAATTGCTGCTGCTGTTCTGAAAGAATCTCAAGATTGACGATGGTCCCTAGTGTAAGTAGGAAAAAAAAAAAAGATGAAAATTGAGTAAAACAAAGACTGAGACTGCATGTCCATATTTTTAAAAGTCGGCATATGCATATTTCGGGAGACGAACAGAAACCTTGGTCAAACTTCCGATGTCAAAATTAATCAGCAAAAGTTTCATTTATGCCATGTTTTTCAGATTTTACAAAGATCGCCAACAGAAGCAAATCTTAAGCGATTTGAAATTTCTTCTTAACTTTGTCATTGGTAATCAGAAATTCAAAATACAAACGAAAATAAGCAGTGTTCATTTTTTTCGTGCTTGGCGAACTTGAAATTTCCAAAGATCAATATTTTTCAGCCTGGATATCATGCAAAACATTGACTAACAGGGCAGTGAGAAGCAAGGATATAACCTAGCACCAAGGTCCAAGTGCTTGGGCTCTTTGAAGCTAAGTCTTTTTAGGATTTCTGTTGAAGAGGCCTGGGTGTTGAAATATTTTTTATTATTTCATAACGAATTGGCTTTCTAACTGATATAAGAAAGAAGAACGAGAGGGCTAAAAGCTCATGATGAAACCACTTTGGCATACCACAAGGTCACAACTCACAACTTAGTTCCTACACAGAAGTACTGGTCTACTAAATATATTTATTCCCTCAAAAAAGAAACCACTCGTACTTATTGAAGCTTTTGATAATCCATAAACAAGATCCCAAATATTAATCCTCAAAACTATTTGCTTGCAGTAAATTAAATGAGGAATCTTTCTTTTAAATCCCATTTAAGAGAGGGAAGGTAGGGAGGTATAGTCCTTAAGATTACACTTTGATGGTATTACATGCCTTTTTTTTTCTGGTCAGATAAGGAAATTTATAAAACACCCTCGGAAAAATTTTACTGGATGATACATCTTATAAACCAATCAAGTCTGGAGATTAAATCATAAATCTCCTAAAAGGATTGAGACAGATAAAATGGTTTCCTTTAAGATTGTCATCATGATCGAAATCACAATGTCAGAATCAAAATTTAAGTAGTTAGTGTGTAAAAGAGTCATGGCCCTGTTAGATCTTAAGACAGACTAAGGGTGGGGCACTAAGACATAGAAGGCCACACTTCGGATGCTGCAACACATTTCTAAATTATGTGAAAATTAGATTTCACTCCAAAATAATTCCAGAATTGTCTTAAGCATGTCTCCTCGAGATAGCAAACTAAACTGGTTGGGGACATTGCGACAAAATGAATACCCCATTAAGTTCTATTGAACTGGTAGGTCCTTTGGAGAGACCTCACATTCACCTATGTCTAAGCTTTCTAGCAGCATGCAGAAAACAAAAGCTTCCAAATAGAAGGTACGTAGTTCAGCAAACCTTATCATTCCTCAATTTCCTTTTCGCCTCTTGTGGTCTAATATTTTGACGGAGACACTTATTTCCAGATTCATCAATGTGAAATTCTCTGTGTGGCTTATTCTGATTTAGTCCCAATCCACTCTCACTCCCTGAATAAATAACCAACCTCAATTCTTAGGCAAAAAGGATATTGAAAAAGAAGTATGGGGAAAGAAAGGAAAAGACAAGAAGAGAAGAAAGAGGATCTTGAAACCTACCAGAGATTGGTGTTGCGGAAGTTTCTTGCTTGAATCCATCTTGGGCTAGCTTCGCCAAAGACCGTGTATCTTGATCATCAGCGGAGCACATGCTCTTAGTTGCGTCCTATAGAGACAAACCTATTAGCACTCCTATAATATATTCTGGATGAACAGGAATTATAACTTTAAGGTCATGCATACTCAAAAACCTTCAAATGTAAAAATGTAGAACCAAAGGAAATCCATATGTTGTAAGTGTTATCAGGCTTGGAAACAACTTTTTACTTTTAGGATGAATTCTCAGAATAAGGGTTTCTGGAAAGCTTTTTAGGGTGGCAGGAGAGGTATCAAACCAAAAGACGTTCTAGGCGGATTGTTGTTGTAGTACATGAATCATGATATCATGGTATGGAATGCATCAAAATCATTTAATTCTAAACAAGATGAAGTTGATTTACTTTCTCTAAATTGAGTCTTTTAAACGATATATCGGTACTTCTAAAAACAATTGGTTGATCAACCAGATGTAAGCTGCATAATTGCCAACCTCCGTTGTACACTCTTCTCTTTTGTTCTCCAATCCAATACAATTTAGAACGTTCTGTCTAATCCCCAAATCTTCGTCATGAAAATCCATTGGCAGTTCAGTTGAATGCAGTCCTGGATAGCTTTCACTTCCTGTAACAGTGTCACACCTTGCTGAGTTAAAACTGTTATTACCAAAGAAACAAAAGCCTGAAGCCACTATGAGAACCATACCAGAGGGTGATGATGGGCCAGTTTCTGGTATGAATTTTTCGCTACCTTGCTTCGATGAACATGACTGATCTTGGCTTTGAAAGTATTTCATGATGGAAGATGTCCCCTATAAGTAGGTGTCAATGTTTAGTTAAATGTAACAAAGAGAAATATGATTCCATAATTATGAGTGGCAAACGAAATCTGAAGAGGGACAATACTATTTGTGGAAGTTGATACAATATGGACTTCTCTGCTTTCTTTAATATGATCTTTGAAATAATCTGATCATTGTGATTATGCATTGTAGACAGATCACTAAACCACGTTCCATGAGGAACCATACTTAACCAAGCTAAGCAATTAAGTCCAGTAGGTTCTATTAAATGGTTGGAAGTTACACCAGTTCCAGTCATCCAAACTTAGCACACACGATCTTGAATCTCAACTTCAATTTCTACAACTAAAATCTCACCAGCCACATCTGAAATCATATTTAGAGAGGAAAATTGAGACTATAGGAGTAATCTACTGCTACATATTTCATATTCTTCTATAGGACAAGTTTCTTATTATTATTGTGGGGTTAAAGTTTTCTAACCCAATATAACGGCCCCACTTCGATAGGCCAAAACCAATCAGTTTTGGGAAAGTAATGGTCATCCTTTTATAAAGACAAGTGCGAATTCAAATGTTACAATTTAGGGGAAATTAGAAGTATTTAAGTTGACCAAACTAGGAGTTGACTTGTTGTTTATATGGTATCTAAATATCATAGTTGTTCCATATACAACCTCTCCTCAAATTGATTTTGGTGGTGCTTAAAGCCCTAACTTGAATATATCTATAGGTTAGGGCTATGCACGCCTCCATTGCGACTTATGGGTCATGGGTTCGTCCCGTTGAAAACAACCTCTCTGGAAACAGGGTAAGGTTGCGTATATCAGACCCTTCCAGACCTAATGCGGGAGCTCTTTGCGCTGGACCGCCTATATAATAGTCTATTAAAAAGCTATTTGGGAATATGAGATTGAGTAATTGGTTCTCAATTCTTATTCTCGTACTTTGTAAAGCTATATCTTGGCTCTTGATCAAGATTGATCTGTCTTTTGTGCTTTATATTATGGTCTTAGTATGCTTTATTATGGTCTTTGTTACTAAATTTGCCTACATCTGTATTGTACTTTGTGTATATTGCCAATGATTTCCTACAGTTGTTACTTTTAAAAACTCATGTTTCTTCCAATGGCCAGGAGATCTCGAACTTCTATATGTCTCTTTAGCATTGAAAGATCTGTTGGTTGATTGTAAAATATAATGCTTCGGTTTTTCCGGCATAATGAAAATGAGCTCAGAATTTGTCTTCATTAACAAAAATCTGTCAATATGTTGCAATAATTTGACATGTCTAAGTTCTGATACAATTCTTGACTCTCTGAAGAATGGTTCAGCTGAGAAAAAGACACCCTTTGATGCCAAGGCCCATTCTGGTGTTGTCGCTGTGAACCCTCATTTACCAACAGATTTTCCACCTCAGACTACTCCCATAAGTGGCGATAGCATAGAGTTGGAAGGGGGTATTAGTGCCAACTTATCATCTGATGCAGCATTATTGACTCAAAAGCAAGATGGAGTTGTTGAAGGTGCCGCAGGATTGAACTCAACTAAGAATGAAGAAATAGTCCTCCAAGAACAAGCTGCCACAAAGGCACAGGCAGCTTTTAGGGGCTACTTGGTAATGGACTTTAGCATATGATACTGTGATTTTTTATTTTTATTTTTTAAGAAAGTTGGTTACATAACTTTTCACTTTAGCTTCAGTTAACCTTCTCTTATGAAGTTAGAACCACAAACATAATGGTTGAGATATTTTTAGTTTTTACCCATTTCATTTTGACTTCATTGGTCTTTGGGAAGGTTTATTGTTGTGGTTTATCATCATTCTTAGACATTCAATGCTAGGTTTATTGTAGTGAATGAAAAAGTCTACTTGAAAATGTACCAAAAAATATATATTTTTTCTTTTAGCAATCTTTATTTGAGCTACACTCGATAAATAGTTGAATATATTTTTTTCTGTGAAGGCACGCCGTGCATTCCGTGCCCTGAAAGGTATCATTAGGCTGCAAGCACTTATTCGCGGACACTTGGTCAGGAGACAGGCTGTTGCTACTTTGCTTTGTATGCATGCAATTGTTCGATTTCAGGCTGTAGTTCGTGGCCAACGAGTGAGACTTTCTGATGTGGGTTGTGAAGTGCTTAGAAAATGCAGATCAGGAGAACTCATGGTAACTGAAAGTACAACCGAATTAGTTTCTGCATTTGCATAGTTTTTGGCGTTTGATTGTTTGTTCTGTCTTCTTTTCTTGGCCGTGCTTTATCTATTTGTAATTCTCTGCTTTCTGCTGATAACTTCATCAGTTTAAACTGTCATTCCACTGAGTCTTCTCTCTGTCTCTCTCCTCCGCAGGACAGAAAGCGGCTGGATTTGGCTCTAATAAATACACATCCTAGATCAGAAAAGCTATCAGAAAACGTATACATTATTAAGGTATGCTTAAATTTTGGACGTCATCTTGAAAGCTTAAAGTAACTTGAGTTGCTTATGCTATTGAGTTCTGTACTTGGACTGCCAATTTACGAAATTGTACAGGAAGATGCAGTTTATGTTTGAGAACTATGCTCTTGTAGATTGAGGTTTCTAGTTGATATTATCCTGCTCTACCTCAATTTCTACATTCCTGCAATTGCTGTTCACTTCATACCTCATTTTCCGTGGTGTGTGTTAGATATTCATATAGTATATTTCTTGTACAAGTATAGTCCTTGAGTCGGTTCCTTGTCAAATGACTCTTGAAGTTTTCATGTTTGCTGTCATAGCTCGTTGGTTCATTGCTGTCTGCCAAGCCCTTGAGCCTTCAATATGAACCGGTTGAACCAAATTCAGCTTGGAGCTGGCTACAGCGGTGGTCAGTCTCTCGTTTCTGGGAACCTCTTCCGCGGCCAAAGAAGACCCTCGGCTCAAAGCACCAGAAAAAACATAATAATGTGCTAACTGCAGAAAGAGAATCCGCAAGGTCAAAAAGAACGGTTCAGAGAATTACTGCAGCAAATGGCGATGGCAATTCTCTCCATTTCTCGTCCGATTTTGAAAAATCAAAACGTGCCCATAGAAAATTGCCGAGCCATCAAACTGAATCAGTCCAGGAACATCCCCAAACTGAACTCGAGAGGGTTAAGCGCAGTCTGAGGAAAGTTACTGCATCAGGTGAAGAGGGTTTAACTTCAGTTAAGACAGAAGTCCTGGCCGAAAAGCTGCCCAAAAGTGTGAAAAAGAGCTCCCCAGTTGCTGAGGTTTCTGAACAAGGTTTGGATCCAGTGGTTGCTGTTGCAGAACAGGCTGTGGTGGAGCCGCCACTTAAGCCAGTGGCAGTGGAGGAGCCTGTTGAAACTTCAACTTTTGAGCATCCTACTACTGAAGTAGTCTCTCTTGATAGTGGTGAAATAAACTCTGATAAGGCAACCGAAGAGTTGAGCCCTAAGGACGAAGAGACTATGGCGAAGGAAGAGTTACGTCTCAAGGAGGATCAGTCTATCGAGAACCAGCAAGCTCGGAGGAGGAGATCCTCACAAGGAAAACAGGAATATCCTGAGAATATTTCTCAGAATAGCCCAACATTGCCAAGCTACATGGCAGCGACAGAATCTGCAAAGGCTAAGCTTAGGGCACAAGGGTCACCAAATCTTGCTCAAGAAGGCGCTGAAGTTGGGCTTGTCAGGCGCCATTCTCTGCCATCTTTGGCCAACGGCAAACTGAGCTCGCAATCGCCTCGGATTCAGAAGTCAGTAGTACAGGCAAATGGAAAAGGAGGGAATCGAATTGACAGATCACTTCTGTCATCTAGAGAAGGAAATGGTATGACATTAGAAAGCATATCACTGTTTATTTTTGTTTACTCTTTACTTAATTGCATGACTACTCATATTTGGTGTGCATTCAGTCTTGAAGTAACACTCTTCATTTTCTAACAACTCTTAGTCTTGAAGCCCCTTTTTAGCGAAATTAATCGTCTTTAATCTTATTAGTTTTTCTTGTTTGAACCTTTATATCTCAGAGAAAGTGCTCCAGCCAGGGTGGAGGAGGTGAGTGCCGCATAATGCTTCCATTGGAAAAGTCCGGTTTTAGAAGGTGAAAAACATTGAATGTTGTGTTGTGTTTTTTTATTTGTGATTTTGTTGCGTAATTGAACGTGACTAATGGCTGCTGTTTTAGAGACACGTGTTGTTTTTCCTTATCCTGGTTTTGTTGGCGTGTTAGGCGTGCACTGTAAGTTTATGTATAGTCATATACCCGGCAAGTGTGTTGGTTTCTTTTTATGTTTTGGATATGCGTTGATTGCGAGTTTCTATTCACTGGCGTTGTGGGAATACCCGGATGCTTGACTGTGATTGTTGTAGAGCGTCATTTCCATGTTCAACTTTTTTTTTTTCTTTTCTTCTTTTTACATATCATCTGCGGCTTACTAAATATGTATCTTAATTTACAGTGTAGCGTTTCCATTCCCTGCCTATCGTAAATTTAATTTTCTATATTTTTGTGTCCTGTACTTGTAGAAAGTACGGTTTTAGGTTGTGGAAAACATTGCTGTTTATATATACTCGTATTGGCTGTGGTTGCTCCCCAAATGTCGCCTGCTCCTATGCTGCCTAGGCCAGCTTCCTAAACGTGCAAACTTGTCTAGTGATTAAGTGTTCGACCCTATTTTGTTATTACGTTGTCGTCAACATGACTAAAATGTTACGGGTCGCACACGTATGTAATATACAATGCAGGTATATGCATCTACCAGTTCTGAGTATGCGATTCTGATGACTTTCCTGCTCCATCTTGGAGGTTGTGATTACACACGGATGGGATTGTGTTTAGCATTAACCATTGGTAACCTAAAAGTTACTAGTAATTGAAAACTTTTTTGATACATTGGTAGTTGCTTTTCAATATGGATAGCATTACCATATTTTCACAGAAAATAAATATGCTTAGAAAAATAAGAGAGAATTCATTCATATTGCCTCTTCAAACACAATCTGAACCTGTATCTGAATAAGAATTCACTGGTAACATAACCATCATATGGATTTCTGTTTAGTTTTTTGCACCAAACTTTTATGTTATTGATGTGTCAAGAGAGTGAATCATTAGCATGATTATTGTTTTATAATATTAGAGATAAAAGTATGTAAGAAGAAGAAGGTAGTAAATATAATTGAAGTTAATTTGTTAAATAAATAAGAAACTCTAATATATCATCCTAGAATATGAGATATTAGGCCCTATTTCAATCTAAGTATTCTGATCGAGGAATGGGAACGTAATAGCTTTAGATTCATAGTTCGAAAAATGATAAATGATAAAAGCAGTAACAAGAGCGAGGATTGGAAGCAGGAGGAGTGTCATCTATATAATAATGATTTAGTGATTTAGAATTCAATATATTAGTGGATTGAAGCTAGCAAACCGGTACATTTGTCTCCCTAAGGAGGAGAGTTGGGCTTAGTTTGGAAATATTGTTATTTTAAAAAATTTGTTTCTCAAATCGTTTTTAAAAATTAATAATTTTAAATAAGGATATAATCCAAGTATTTATTAATTAAATTTTAAAAGATACTTTAATATGTAGTGTCGTGTTTGGTAATATTAAAAAGATAAAAATATGTATGTATGGGAAATGTAGTAAATATAATTGGGTTTAATTTGATAAATAATGATAGGAAAATCTAAGATATTTTTTGAAAACACCTCTAAGATTGCTTCTAAAAATAGCCACTAGATTATTAAAACAGATGTATATTTACAATACTAAACTTTGCCTTGAGTGCTTGTTTTATAGTATCTTTTTGAGTACAAGCTTTTTTGCTTGAAAAAAGAAAAAAACCTAGAAAAGTAGCAATTAAAATAGGTGGTTAACACACCTGGACTGGGATTTGCTCTCAACGCAAGAAGTTTCTTTATTGTAATGTATAAGAATTTTTTTGTACGATATTACAGTGTTTTAGGGACAAAATTACTAGAAATTGAGGATAATTTATCATAATTAGTTTTAATTAGAAATAAAATAAAAATACTTATAGTAAGTTTGTTGAAGTATAAGAAGATGAAACTTATTTTGATAAGTTGCAAAAACTGTTCGGTTAAAAGAGTAAGTAAAACATTACAGGAAAGCTTTTAGCTATTTGAACTTGTATATAATTATCACTTTTTAGCATCTACAAAAGTTGAAAAGTGTACCCGATTGTGATTATTCAGAGATTCCCAACCCTTAAAACAACAAAAAGATAGAAGTGGTAAAATCTCCTACATTTTTGTGAAAATAAACTCATTGTACTACACTTTTGTCACATAATTTTGTAAATAGTTCTCTATATAAAAGTGAGGAAAATGGGTAACCCATCTCACAACTAAGGTCCAATCCCCTCACCTCCGATGTTAGATTCTTGCCCATAAAAAATACACTCATTCCATTCCTAATTGATAAACTCATTTAACTTTTCATAAAGTTTAAGAAAATTATTGATAAATGTAGTCAACGTATTAAATAACTTATTTCTTTCATTCTCTCTGTCCCATAAATATAGACTCATTTTCTTTTCAGTATCCAATATATAGTCCTATTTTCTTTTTATCGACACCACCTCTTTTTCCAATATCAAGAAATGCTATCTCTCATGATAATGAATGATATTTTTGGAAGATTAATGATAAAAGTTAATTTTTCTATCCTTATTAAATGTAATTTTTTAATCCAAGTGAAAAATTAAGTAGGCCTATATTTATGAAATGGTGGGAGAACTATTTTGCCCTTATTGGGAATATGAGAAAATGTAATTATTGATAAAAATATACATTAAACTAGGACACATGAGTAAAAAATTTATTTATTGCAATTTAAAATAAAGAATGTGAACTATAATTTGGGACGAATGAAAATACTTAATAATACATATCCAAAAAATTATTTAGTATCCTTATCAACCCAAATATGCTCATTTTTATTGGATTTTGCAAAATCTTTAAAAAAGATTCATGATATGGATTACAAGACACAATCTTTTAGTTTTTTTTTAAACTTATAAATTGGATAATATTTGATTGCACAGCTTATAAGCTGAACTTATTTGCTATTTTGTCATAAATAAGTTGAAAATTTTAAGCTGAATGCATTCAATTTTTTTTATAAAAAATAAATTGATTTATTTATTTAAAAATTGCAACCAATAAAAACAGTTTCTTTAGCGAGTGATGTATGGAAGTAGAATCTAAGAGATAAACTTTATGCATGATACATATACATATATTTAAATAGAATTAATCAAATTTTCTATGAATCTTAGCTTAGTAATAAAATAATAGAAGGCTTAATATTATAGTAATGGACTCAACAATTAAAGGGGTCTGTCTTAAAAGATGGTATGTGAGTCCAAATGTATAGATTATTAGTTTTTAAGTGTGCGTGTAAAATTAGTCATTTTTTAAATCTCCTATCAGCAAAAATTAATCGTGACATGTGTGAATATATATATATATATATATATATATATTACGTTTTGGGAACCTATGTTTTAACACAAATTTTTATCAAGTATAATTGAAATTATAAAAAATTTTTGAATCCACAGTTATATCAATTCAAAAAGTTTTAGTTTCCATTCATAAAATATTAACTCATTTTTTTCTTCTTTCGTCCCAATATATTGAACACTTGTCATATTCATTCTCAAGAAAATATCTATTATTTAATGAGATTATTATAAAAAACTATTGATAAAATTAATTAATTTAGTTGTATTAATTGAATTTTCTTAATTCAAACAAAAATCAAATTGAACATATTTTTTAAGGACAGTTAGAGTATCCAATAATTTAATTTAGATCATGCATATCAAGAAGTATATGCGATTATATATATATGTGTATGTGTGTGTTTGGTTTATACAATTATAGTATATATTTGTAAAATTAGTTATTTTTTAAATCTCCTATCAGCAAAAATTAATCATGACATGTGTGAATATATATATAAAACCTATGTTTTAACACAATTTTTTAACAATTATAATTTAAATTATAAAATTTATTTTGAATCCAAAGTTATATCAATTCTAAACATTTTAGTTTGTGTCCATAAAATATAAATTCATTTTTTTTTCTGTCCCAATATATAGTTCACTTTACATATTAGAAACTACAATTAACTTTACTAAGATACCCCAAATTAAAATTATATTTCATATTCTCAAGAAAATATCTCTTATTTAATGAGATTATTATAAGAAAATTATTGATAAAATCAATTTATTTATTTTTATTAATTAACATGTTTAATTCAAATAAAAGTCAAACTGAACATATTTTTAAGGCCAGTTAGAGTGTCCAATAATTTAATTTTGATTATGCATATCAAGAAGTTTATATATATATATATTGTATATATACAATTATATATATTATCAACACACCAAGACAACTAGCCGTTCAAGATTCTATTTACCAATCTTGTTTTTTTAGGAAGGTTCAAAATTCATTAATCCAAAAAATATTACAATAAAATACAAGGTGATATCTGTTCAGTCAAACTCACTTAAACAGGAGTTACATCATGACTAGCTAGCACGAAATACATAAACACTATGAATGCAAGGCTAGGCTAGAAATACACAAAATACACAGAACTAGCCTAACCACCCGTAAAAAAATGGTTAGGCTACAAAGGTGGAGCTAAGGTGGCCGGAAGCCAGCCTCCAATGAAGGTCACTCCGCCAACTCTAAATCTTGAAGCAATAAACATTCAAACAGGTTACTAGTTTGAATGCCACCTTTAGATCGAGACTCCTTGAACTCCTTTAACTTCTTCGCTAATATTAGTTTGTTATTGTTTTGCGCTGAAGTGAAAGGAACGTTTGTCTCTCCTTTATCCACATACCTAGACAGGATCAATGGATTAAGGTTGACGGTTTTATCCTTGGTGTAGTCAATCCGATTTACTTGAACCCAAATACTAGCACTTGATTTATTCCTTTTGTGTTCTTTTAATTCCCGAACATCATCCAATTTTCCTTTATATCTACCACTAATCCTAGAAGAGGACTTGGGTGGAGGAGGGGGGCGATGGGGACAATTAGAACTAGCATGTCTGAATGAAGTGCTATTTGTGCATTTTGGAGGCATTCGTAGAATCTCAACTTGAATTTCAATTGGAGTGCCATAACCAAGTTTTATTTTAAAGCTTTTTGGCAATTTATATCTCGCTTGAATATCAACACATATCCAAGCACATACTAAACGACTCTTATCCATAATATATTGATCCATATACAAAGGAGTCCCATTGTAGCTCAAAATTAAGCTAAGTCCCTCGCTTGTCCTATAAGGCCCCAAATTTTCACCAACACTGTAGCATTACTGTTTCAGTACTGTAGCAATACTGTAGTAATATTTTACAGTAGCTTAATGATGTAAATTAATCATCTGTGTGTTGTAATTACACCCTGATTAAATAAAGTGTTGGTTTGAGCTTGTTATCGCTGCAAATTGAGTCAATTATGATTTCTGAGTGTACCAATTGAGCTGATTT
>MKEJ01051987.1:0-10995 GCA_001753735.1 Embelia ribes | reverse complement strand
TAGAGAATTTCGGAGTATTACAGTAAAGATATAGCAAGAGGGAAAAATAGTTAGTGAGAGAGAGCATTGTTTGCTCTGCTCCAAATTTTTTGTTTTGTGTGTGTATGTGAGAGAGTTGATGAGATTACAAAATATTGTGTAAGAATATTTTTGTATCACTTTTTGAGAGCTTCTTTGTGAATTTTATCCACTATCTGTAGACGTAAACATAGTTGACCGAACCACATTAAATTTTGTGTCGTTATTTTTTGTTGTCTGATTTTTTGCACCCAACCTAATCCATATTATAAAAACTGATGTCTTGAAAATCGGAAACCTCCTGCGATTTCTTTTTAAGGAAAAATAAGCACAGGTCATTTGATTAAATTTATGTTTTTATATCGAAACCATATTTAGATTTCTACTTACATTTCGTTCTTTATTTTGTTGGGGTCTTATTATTTCTGGGTAAAAGAAATTAGTCCATTAGTTGTTGTACAGTGGATAACAAAATTTAATTATAGTAACCCCCGACCCCCAAAATTAAAGTCCTCCATGAAAAGCAATAGCATTAACAACCTTCCTTAGTCTTGGTTGGAGACTCCAACATGTAAAAGTATTGGAGGGAAATTTAAAATTAGATTTACATATCTTTGCTTTAATCTAAAAATTGTATATTTTGTTACATTAGCTCTAATTGCGATATATGATATTAATTTTTTAACATGTGTATCTACCCCCAAATTAATTATTATTTAATTGGTTGGACAACCAATAAGAGGGTTATCAACCTAATTAGAGAAATTAAAGCCTTATCTCACCTCAATTCCGGGAACACAGGAACGTGAGTTTTCCCTTCCTAGAAGAAAAAGGAAAAGAAAAATTTAATTTTTTTTTAAGAAAAAGAAGAAAAGAAAAGAAAAGAAAATGCTACACCACACCCCAACTCGCAATATTAAAACTACAAACTTCGCATAAAGAAAATATTTTCTACATAAAATCAAGCAAAATCATTTTTCAAGTTTGTTCTAGAAAATCAATAACAATCAACATATAAACCATAATAGTCGACATATTTACCCCTAAAAGAAAGAAAACACTCTGCAACAAAATGTAGTCATATCAATTGACATATAGGGCGAAACAATCGACAAATTTCCTAACAATCGACATATATATGCTATCAGTTGACATAATTTATATACACAATATCCACTACAAGGTAAACATCTTTTGCATAATCAAAGGAAGCTACATACTTGTTCAAATTAAGTAACATTTACAACACTTGTCTAAGCCCCAAAATAATACTACACAACTTCACTAATGTCTCTAATAAAATACATCCAGAATGAGTAAGGCAACAACAAAATATTCTATAAAAGTATAACAATTGCGATATCCGAGTACCTGAAGATGTCCATCACCCATCTCCGCACCTACAACACAATTTATATATATATAAAATATATGAAAGAAAGTATACAACTTATATTACTAAATAATACAATAAATGAGATGTTATACTGTGCATCGAATGTATATACATGCAACATATGTCAACTACAGTATATGAGTGAATGCATATCCAATGCAACTCACACACATGACTGCACAACTCTTCAAATTGCCACCGCAATCCAACACTACTTAAATATAAAGGTGGGACTACTATCTCAACGCATTTTATAAAAGTTGGGTTAAACTCCATATGCCCTTACTATGACCCGCCATTCGTGGTGTGACGCGATCATATCTTGACTTACATGCTACTAATACTAAGCTGTCAGGTTACTCCCTATGCAAGTTTTTTGGCTCTCATGATAAGGCACCAAGCCTTCTCTTTAATTACTCCACATAAAAAGGTCGATACTTGGTCCTGAAAAGAAAGGAAAAAGACTCAATCCTGAAATGATGCAACACATGAATTTAATTATCAAAAGCCACATTTTAAAACTTCCTCATTTAAACATCATCGCTTAACTTAGCTTGTAACATCACTTACTTCACATTTAAACATCCATTAACTCCGCGTTAAGCTCCGCATTTAAAACATCGCCATAGCATTTAAACATTGCATTAACTTTGCATTAACCTCCGCATTTAAAACATTGCCATCACATTTAAACATTACTTTCAAATCTTCCCTGTTAAATATTCCAGATTATAATAGTTTAACAATACCCCTGCTCTTTAATGCCAATGATAATGTGCCTCACCTACACATGCTCGTATGCTCCATATCAACATGAATTATATACTTTGCCTAAACATGCTTTTTATAAATCACAACTAAAATAATAATAGAAGAAATTAATATAACTAGCATGAAGCCAAACACGAAAACCTAGACATGATACACATGTCCAGACACACATAAAAAATCAAGTTTATGTTATTATTTTGTATTCTACTCGTACCTCACAAACCCACGAAATAGTTACCGAATGATTACACAATTTCTCCTCCGAAAACCCTCTTCTTGAGCCCTTTATTTCATCTAGCCACTCAACACGAATCATGCCGCACCTATGCACAAAAAGGGTCAACATAACATAAGGAAGAAGTTTGATAAATTTATTTCAACAAACTGAAATCGGAAATGGGAATAGAAATTGACAAAAATTACCTCCATGCGTTGCCTCGACAATATTAAAGAGAAAGTTTAAAAGACTTGAAGTCAATTGAATTTTGATGCTAGGTGAAATCGCCCCACCTTTGCCAAGATTTTACTTTGCCTTTCAACCTGAGAAACGATCTATAAGACGAACATGAATCGTCATGCACCTAGATAAGAAAATGATAGGATAAGGAGTAATATATAATTTTTTTTCGATGTACGAACAAGGCATAAAAACCAAGGATTTGAAAATGAACGAAACGAGAAGTGAGACTTACCTCAAAACGTTTTCCGCGCACTAAGGAAGCCAAAAATCTATTTAGTTTTCACGTACGAGGTAGGGAGCTAGATCCCCCCCTTCCATCTTTTGAAATTTTTGGGTATGGGGTAAAATGAAAAGAGACAGTTGTCTAGTAATGTATTCGATGCTTAAGAGTCAGTTGTCCAGTGATGGACACACAGTCGGGCACCCTCCGAGCACATGGAAATGCTTAGCAAAATTTCAACATTTTACAAAAAAGGAAACTCTGGAACCAATTGTCCAACGACATGTCCAATGGCTCAAGCCCGTCAGATACCTTCCGGATATGTCAAAATCTGTAACCTTTGATTATGTGTGGGAATCACTTTTTTTTATTCATTTAAAATGTTTAAAATTGCTTAAAAAGCACCCTACCTTTGGTAATATAATGTATTAACATGAAACTAACATACTTGCCACGGTACATACTTGTCAATGCAACTATGCAATGACCCCGCCATATTATGCATGCCAATAATAATATTATAATGTAATCAATAATATTATTAAAACAAAAAATTCATTCAAAAATTTGGGACGTTTCATCCTCCCCACGTTAGGAAATTTCATCCCTAAAATTTACACATACTATACAAAAGAGTAAAATGTACCAGACTTGATGAAAAGTTCTGGATGCTTTGCTCATATCACCTTTTTGTGTTCCCAAGTCATATTATCGCTCGACCCACTTCTCCATAATACCTTCACTAAGCAAATAAACCTCTGCCTCAACACTTGGTTCTTTCATCTCAAGAACTCGAATCGGTTTGACTTGGTAAGTCAGGGCTTCTTCAATGTGCCAGTCATCGAAGTTGCAACATAGAAACATGGAAAACGAGATGCATACTCGATAATTGTGGTGATAATACAAGTCGATACGCCACTTCACCCATTGTTTCAAAAATCAAGAAAGGACCAACACAACTCGATAATAGTTTTCCTTTTTTTCCAAATCGCATAACTCTCTTTTTCGGAGATATTTTCAATAATATGTGATTGCCCACCTCGAATGGCAAAGGATGTCTTCGTACACCTGCATAACTCTTATGGAGACTTTGTGTCGTCTTCAACCGTTGTATAATCAATCGCACATTATCGGTAGTTTCTAGCACCAAATGGAGACCAAGAAAAGCCCTATCTCCCCCTTCCACCCAACAAATTGGAGAACTACCCGGACACCTATACAATGTGTCAAATGGATCCATCTCAATACTCGAATGATAACTATTATTGTACGCGAACTCTGTCAAACTCATATGCTCTTCTTAACCCCCTTCAAAGTCAAAGATGTATGCTTGAAGCATGTCCTCAAAAGTCTGCATCATCCTCTCAGATTGGTCATCTGTTCGAGGATGAAAGGTCGTACTCAACGCAAGAGTAGTCCCTTATGCAAACGAATATTCTCATTGATAAATTTTTAAGAGAGATTTCAACTGAGTCGGTAACACGTATGGGAAGAAAATGTGCATATTTCATCAGGCGTTCTATAACAACCCGTATAGCATTGCACCCATACCTCGGTCGCAACAATCTAATGATAAAATCCATGGTGATCAGTTCTCACTACCACTCGGGAATGGGTAACTGCTGCAACAACCTACCAGGATGCTTGTATTTGGCTTCAACTTGTTGACATGTTAAGTAATGAGACACTAACTCTGCTACATCTTTGTTCATACCATGACACCAGAAATGTCAAGACACATCTTGGAACATCTTGGTACCCCCGGGATGCACTACCAATCGCGAATTATGAGATCCCCATAGAACCTCGTCTCGGATAGAGGCAGGCACATATAAATGATTTTGGAAATGCAATCTGCCATTGTTGAAATTGGTCCACCAATCAAGATCATGCTCGCTAAGAATGCATACTTAATACGCATCCAATTCCTCATCTAAACACGGAGCCTCTACTAGATGAATGACTAAAGTCGGTTGGATTTCAATCATAAACAATGTAGCCCATTCTTCCATCTCCACAACCTCTAACCCAAACTCCTTAAGCAATTGAAACATCTCCCATTCATCAATAGCAAGACAAGTAAAAGAGCAACGAGTCTTTCGACTCAAAGTGTCTGCCATCACATTGGCCTTTCCAGGATGATATTTCAAATCAAAGTTGTATTGCTCCAAGTACTCCATCCATCTTCTCTGATGCATATTCAAATCCTATTGTGTGAAGATATACTTTAGCGACTTGTAATCAGAATACACGTCAAACTTCTCCTTTTATAAGTCATGTCATGAGTTGGATAGTTTTGCTCATGCATTTTCAATTGTTGAGAAGCATATGCCATCGCCTTTCTAAGTTGCATAAGCATGCACCCCAACCCTTTTTTTAATGCATCGCAGTATATCGTATAACCAATCCCTCACTCGGGAATAACAAGAATTGGAGCCAATATCAACAAGTCTTTCAATAGCAGAAAAGACTCCCATTTTAACTTCACCCCTTTGCAAGTAAGTCTAGTTAAAGGACCTGCCAAACCCAAAAAAATCATTACGAAACACCGATAGTACCCCGCCAACCCTAAGAAACTTTGGATTTAAAATACAGATTTAGGTAGTTGCCAATTGGTAACGAACTAGATTTTCATAGGATCTAACTCAACACCCTCTGCTGACATCATATGCCCGAGAAAACTGACCTCCGACGACCAGAACTTATATTTTAAAAGCTTGGCATAAAGTCGATGTTTTCAAAGAGTAGAAAGAACAATTGTAAATGTTCGCGGTATTCCTCCTTAGTAGGCAAATAGATAAGAATGTCATTGATGAAACTACTATGAACTGATCAAAATAAGGGTAGAAGATTCGGTTCATTTAATCCGTAAATACTGCCAGAGCATTCGTAAGATCGAAAGGCATCACGAGAAATTCAAAATGCCTACACCGAGTACAGAATGTTATCTTTGGTATATCCTCCACTCTAACCCACAACTAATGATATCCTGTATGCAAATCGATTTTAGAAAAGAATTTTAAACCCCTCAATTGGTCAAAAAGGTTGTCAATTCTTTGTAGAGGATATTTATTCTTGATGGTCGTGCGGTTTAGCTTACGGTAGTCAATACACATTCGCATCGATCTGTCCTTCTTCGGCACGAATTATGTCGGAGCACCCGAAGTCAAAGAACCAGGTTGAATGAAACCCTTCCGCTTTAGATCATTAATCTGTAACCACAACTCATCCATCTCTGCTAGAACCAAATGATAAGGCGTAATAGTAATTGGTTTGGTACTAGGAACCAAGTCAATAACAAATTCAACTTATCTTTTAGGAGGTAGTCTACTTCAATCGTTGGGAAATGTATCTGAAAATACCAATGACACCAACCCTGAATGTACCTTCTCCGTAATAGATAGACTAGTTAACATAAAAGAAAAACTAATCAAAGTACGTCGTGTAAAAGGAAGTGTATGATTGCATTCTCCCTAAAACACAAACGTTGACTTCCTTGGGAGTTCTCATCACCACCCTACGCTACTCACAATCAATCACTGCATGATATTTCATCAACCAATCTATACCTAGAATGATGTTGAAACCTAACATGCCAAATACTACAAAATCGTATATAAATATATGATCTGCAATTAGAATTTCGCACCCTCGATAAATACTATCAATACGGAATGTGTGATCCCCCAAAATATCAATATACACAGGAGACTCCACACACTCTTTAGGTAGTTCTAACATGGATGCAAAGCGTAAAGAAGTGAAAGAACATGATGTACCCGTGTCGAACAATACATGTGCCTAGGTAGAAAGAAAGGATAACATACCTCAAATGATAGAAGGCTCGGCCTCATCCAAAGCCTGAGACATTGTATAAGTACGAGTTTGAGAAGTTTGACCCTAATGAAAACCATAACGAGAACCACCATAACTCTGATAACCCCTACAAGGAATCCCCGCACTCTATCTAGAAGAAGAAGAAGGTGCATTATGTGGTAGCCTAGAAGCTACCCTAGATGAAGAAGGTTGGTGCTGACTACTCGGGATAGTTGGGATGAAGAATCTTTCAGGATACCACGACTACATGTGACCTTTCTTGCAGCATCTGTGACAAACAACCATGTTACAAGATGTCTAAATATATCCCTCTGACCTACACATCTAACAAATAGTAGGTTGAGGATAGTCACTAGTTTTGTAAGCTATCAGCCACACGTAAAATGCCTTATACTCTAAATAGTAGTGCTCTAAGATATCGACCTTTCGGCTGAGACCACCTGCGAGAAGAAGAAAAAACATCTCGTGACCTCTTCTTACCACAACCCTTACTAGTCTGAGAACCACAACTGTTCCAAATCCATACCCAAAACCTGAACATACTGAAGACCTGTATATGAACCCGAAGGCCTAGAATAATGAAAAGGGTCCCATCACCGCTTATTAAGCAAGCTATACTCTACTTTCATGTCTATACCAATACACCCTTTAAACGTCTCATGAATATTGGCCATGACATGAGTTTGTACTAAAGGGTGCAAATCTTGATTGAACCACTTAACTTGGTGTATACCGCGACAAACTAGTGAACTTCATTTGGTATGCTTGCACATACATTCTCTCCTGAGTAAGATTCATGAATTCATCTCTCTTTCTTTCCCGGTGCATATCAGGAAAGAATTGATCTAGGAAAAAATCTTTGAATGCATCCTAAGTAAGATTATTTCTGTTGAAAAATTTCCCTTGACCTTTTCACTACTTTGTTGCCTTACCTCGTAGATAGAATGGTGCCATCACCATCCTAAGATCGCCGTCTGCTATCTGGAGTAACCTGAAGATGCCTCCAACCATTCTTTCGCTGCTATCGGTTCCGGATCTCCCTTATAGATAGGAGGATCCATCCTCCTAAAACATTTCTTAGCCGCCGAGGCTCGAGTATTTCCACTCTCTTCCCGTAAACTCCCCACATGCGTATAAGAATTTCTTCTATCACCTAAAGCTTATCCTCATCCCGTTGAGAATAAACATATGGGGGAATGAGTTTGAGGTAAATGACCCTCGCCCTCATTTTCCTCTCCAAATTGGGAATGTTCTCTTCTTCCCCCATGTCCCCCATTGTTTGTGTGTAAGTGTGCATACGAGTACCAACTGCTACTAGACCAAACATTAGCTTGCCCACCCCTCCAGGACCCTTCCAGGCCCCCTTCTTTACCCCCCTAGGCCCCACTTGTACCTGCTGCTCCCGATCTAAACTCATCTATTTAGCTGACACCTAAGGCCCCCACCCTCCATTCTACCCAGTCTATTATACCATCCTTCTGCTTAACTTATTATATTTATCCCACCTTAAATATTATCAGCAACATCTTTTTTCACTTAGCTTAACCTCTAGTATGTGTCATTCAATTTATAATGTTATTTTTTATTCACAATTTTCTTCTTCTTATCATTCTTTTCTTTCCTCTTTATTTATTGTTTTTTATCCTTCTTCTTTTTCTCAGGCTATTAAGCATTCTCATTGGCTAGATGCCATAATATCTGAGTTAAAAGCCCTTGTAGATAACAATACTTGGACTCTTACTCCTCTTCCTACGGGAAAAAAACTCATTGCATGCAACTGGATTTTTAAGACCAAGTTATTATTAAATGGTTATATGGACCGTTACAAAGCGTTCCTAATATCTAATCGTTATACATAGGTGGAAGGACTTGATTACACTATTGCCCATTGTGCTCTTGCTATTGTTGTTACACATAATTGGCATATGCACTAATTGGATGCCAATAATGCATTTATCTTTGACGACCTCCATGAGGATGTCTATATGACCTTACTGCTAGGTTAGGGTAGATAGGAGGAGACTTGTGTTTGCAAGCTTCAGAAGTCCCTTTATGGTCTCAAATGGGCTTTACGTCAGTGATATGAAAAATTATCAACGATTCTTCTTTCATCATGTTTTGATCTTTCGGAGTCCGAAACATACTTTTTACTTATGCTCGCTAGTTGTCCTTTACAACAGTCCTTATCTACGTAAATGATTTGCTTATCAGAGGGCGTGATATATATGCCATTAATTCTTCAAAGTCATTGATTAGTATTAAAATTTGTATAAATATTATTTGCCTTACTTAATAATACATTATATTTGACATTCGATGCACGTTTCAAGCTTTATTATGGTATTATGGTTTTCCGTATGCATTTCAGGAAATTGATATTAAATTGGCCAAAATAACTACTTTGGGAATTTGTTGACAGTCATGCTCGGAAAATTCCATTCGGATACTGAAATCTGAAGATAAAAAGAATCAACAAAGCTGCACAATTGGAAGAAATTTAAAACAAAACATGCAAGTCTATTTTGAGGAACTTCGACCGATCTAACTATATGATCGATTGATCGAATGGTCGGGTATACTATTTGATCAAGGCACAACAATTTTTGTTTGTTCCATTCTTATCCCTAATCAAACCCCTCAACCTGGACCTAAATCTAGCCCAACTTTGCCAAACTTCTAACTAGAAGAACCAAATTACAAGTGTGCCTACAAAGCTAATCAAAAGTTGGTGACTATAGCCACTTAAACACTCAAACTCTATTCTTTCTAAGCCTCACCAACTAAAACCCTAACCTTGGTCAAGTTTGCCTAATAAAGACTTGACTTTTCATGGGATCTTCCCAACAATATATCATAAGCCTCAATCGGAGTTACGGTTTGCGAGATATTGCAAAAATAACGAACAGACGTCACAACTTCAACTTACACTTAACTGCGTTCGAGGCCAAACCACGACCATGAAAAATCACCCACCACTTTCAAACTCTAGTATACAATGTAGATATTAGAAGAAAAATATTATAACTCGTATAATGTTATTTAAAAATGTAAAAGATTCACCAATAAATTTCGGGACATTACATCCCCTCCCCTTAGAAAATTTCGTTCCCGAAATTAGCAACAATTATGACAGAATACCAATGAAATGGTATATTAGGAATCAACACTGAGATCATCGAATTCGTAAAATGATTCAACAACTCATTGCCAAACAAAACAAAACAAAACATCAACTCCAAAGTATCCGAAATCAACAAATCAACATATCCCCAAAATGAAACAACGACTTGTAGGGAACGTCAAATGAGAAAAACTCTAAATGAAACAATGATAGAACAAAAAATCGGTTAAGATACAATTAGAAGAAACAATTCCTAAAATCTATGAATGTTGTGCACACACTCATTGGGGTTTTAGAATTATCTTCCGACTGAACTTGTCACAGATTAGACAAGGATTTTGCATCCCTCTGTTGATCGGACAAAGTATTAATCCTTGGTAACTATTCAAATGAAAATATACATCAAATGAAGTAACGATTTATATGAGACTCTGCTTCAGATAGTTCAACAAGAACAACTCATTTTCTTAAAAGTATCAAATTTACAACGACCCCTTCAACAACCACATCTACTACTGTATCTCCGCTCTATTACATCCATATCAGCTCTGTATCACTGCAGTATCTACCAACGCATCACATCTACAAGTTATCATATAACTTATTACATTTTTGACTCGTCAAAGATAACAACAAACACGGAAGCATTGCCGCCACTTATATAAGGATATCTCTAATTGGATATCAGATTCCTTGTTAGGATACCGTACAACACATATACAACATACGCCATGCTACACAAACATCTATACTACACAACACATGAATCATTTGTATCTTTAACTATGCTATGTATCACATGTATCTATGCCATACAACTCGTGTGTCAAAATATATGCTACTCTACTATGCATGCAATTCATACACCTCCGCGAAATGCAAACACATATATTTATGCTGACATGTATAAAATACTATGAATGCAACCTCCAATTATGAACCCTCGACTATACCGTCCAACAACCATCAAGTTTACGTAATACGGTTAGTTATGATACCTACCTACTATGCTGCACAATCTGTGACCCGAGGACATGAGAAAAATAAAAGAAATATAATACTAACTACCAAACTAATATCATAGTGCAACAACTCCACCGAGCAATATGCTCGACAAATAAATAAATAAAAATATAAACAACAATCTCATCACCTCTAACCTCGACCACAAC
>MKEJ01051981.1:0-17757 GCA_001753735.1 Embelia ribes | reverse complement strand
ATTAATGTCCCAGTAACTTCAATTCTAAGGCAAAATAATACTATTTTTGTTTGTTTTATTTCTTGCAGAAAGCAGGATGACACCGTTGCACTTTATTGACAAAGCCTCACACTACGAGGAGGAACACACGTTGTCAAGCTACAACAGAATTGGAAACAAGTTGTTTTAGTAAACCAAATGATAATGAGCTACAACAAAACACCGTATAAAAAGCAACCAAAACTGAAAAGGCAACACTTGATGTCTTTCTTCTCACGTAATACTCTAACCTTTAATAGCCTGTGATCGCAAATACAATTCATCTTAGAGAACAATAGTCTTTCTTCTCACATAATACTCTAACCTTTAATAGCCTTATTATTAAGTAACAAGGTAGTTGTTCTGTTCCTTATAGCTTGTTCTTTCTGCAATTAAAAAAAAAAAAAAAAAGCTCATTATTATGGTACCAAAGGTTATTGTAATATAAGATGCACGAGTTGAAACAATTATATCACACAAACGGAAAAGTTTCTACTGGGAAGAGCAACTCTCAAAAACCATTTAACTATTCAGAATAGAAGAAAGGAAGAAAGCTCTTTCAATAAAATCTATTAAATGGCGTCGTGAACCATATTTGGTGACTCTACAAGGGGGAACAGGTCACATAATTATACGTTACGTATGGCGTAGCCATGTCTATAAAAGAGGACTGCAGTGGAGAAAATAGATTTTTCCAGTAACTCTTGGCCTTGCACTGAACTCTTGGCCTTGTGGCAATCTTATAAAAGGACTAGCTAAATATATAAAACAGGAGATAACATGCTGTAAGTAGTGTACCACCAATGAAACCAAATAAGATTTAATGTAAAGCTAAAACTCTTAAAAGAGAAACATTAATGACACAAAACCTTCAAACAAGGACATAGCTAAAAGAGAAGGAAAGAAACCCGAGCTTATCAAAATTTCTCGTTTTCAATAACTTGGCAATAACACAATGTTGTACATATGAAGTCTCATGGAAAAACAAAATTCCATGCTCCCACAAAACAGCAATTAGGGAGGATTTTGAAAGCTGCGCTCAAGAATGAGTCGACAAAACATTTTTGCTTAACATATGAAGGATAACCAATTTGCTAGCACCAATGGATGGAACACGTCATTATATACAACAGTAACATATACGAGTAAATTTTGCTCTCATACGATCTTCTAAATATAACTTACCTAACTACACAACACAAATACAGTGAAAATCATAGTGCACATATAAATGCATCAAGGTCAAACAGTTGCACACATCACCCCATAAAAGATAAAATCGAAGTTGAGCTTTACCTGTCTCCATAGGTCAAAATTTGCCTGCCAATATCTTCTGATGCTACCACCTGCAAGATGCAACTCAAAAGGTGAGCCCATCAAATAAAAAAACAGACTGAAGCAGGAAAAACTAAAATAAAAATAGGAAAAGGACGTGTTGCTTACTCTGGATTCAAGATTCATAAGAATGGCAAATCATGTCGCCTGTTTCACACGGTCTAGCTGCACCTGATCCACTGGCAATGGAAAGGGGAACACAGCCCATTATTTCAACCACAGAGCAAAAAGATCATCCAATAGAAGACCTGGAGAGAAAACAAGCAAAATAAAAGCACAGAGCATACCTTCCCCAGGTGTGGCAACTGTAGTAAGTTCTTTCACAGCTATATCAATAGCCTTCTCTACAAAATCAGGACTCTGGATTTCGAAAATAAAATGCAAGAACCCTCAGTTGTAAAGAAGAGCATCGATATATTATATAATATATAATATATATAAAGTAAAAGTGTCATGCTGTCACTCGTCTATATTAAGTAAGTCAAGAAACTAAATTCCCATAACAATCTTTACTCCATTTTGGATAATGGAAAAAAATACCGAAGAAAGGGTCAGAATACCAGCCTAAACAAAAATAAACTGAAAGGCAAAAAATGTTAAATAAACTACTCAACAGATGTTGCATGCATCATTCATTCTAAACACCTTTCAGCACTTCACCATAACCAATGTATAAAACAGATGCGTCAATTTGTTTAGGCGTGTCACTTAACGAAGTTAGCAGACGAAAATTAATGCATAACCTTTTATATTAGCTCATATCCTATACACATAGTAAAATAAAATCTTCAAGAGAGCGTATACATTTGTAATTCTTATATCCTACTTCAACACTAATTTTCCTTACTCAAAAAAGCAGATACTATCAACACAAATAAATGATCACTCAACGAGTACTAAAATGTTCGCCACAAGTTCCTAAGCTCGATGTGCAGACACAGGGACTCTACTTAATTTTGGTAAAAATAATTTAGAAAAAGACACCATTCAACAAAGCAAATCCAATGGCTTACCGTGGTAGCTTGAATCCCAAATAATCCAGTGTGATTGTAAATGCTGTTGAAAGCAGAAAATGGTTCGATTTGCGGATATTCATTCAGGACACGTAGATCTATTCATTGCAATGATCTAGAGTTAGAAATCGGAAAAGCATCATGATATCTGAAGCCACAAGCGACGTGCAGTAATCAAAGAACATATAAGACTGCATAAAAACAGACTAATACACCGCGTAAGCAATTAGAACCAGAATAGGACCGTGCATAAGGCTGACAAGGGTTACGGTTAGTTCAGTATTGCTTAGTTTATGGTGTTTCTACTTTTCACTTCCAAATCCAAACACAACTTTTCTACAGTTTAGGCAAAAGCAGAAATCACAAATGGGACCTTAATCAAGATGTACAAGCACATGAATTTAACATGTCTAGTGCACTAAACCACTAAAAGATCAATTGGAAACCCAAGTTTTTATGATGTGAACTTACATAGTCGCGAGTGCATCCCTTTTCCAGGAACCCCAGCCGAGAAAGATCCACCTCCTCCCATAAGCATCAAAAGGTTACAAAAAGACATTTATTATCATTCCTCCACATTTCAAGGTAAAAAATAGAAGGAAAACAAAGAAGCGGAAACAATGATCTATCATGAACAAGAGTCACACGAATAAATCAGAACTACTATTAAAGGAATACCTGAAGAACGGTCAAAGCCATAGCTTCCTTGTCCTTATGCCAGCCACCAGGAGCTTCAAATGCAAGGGCAAAATGAGTTTTCTTGTCATACAAAGAGAAACAAAATAAAATTAAAAATCAGAAAGTCGAAGCTAAAGTATTCATCATCCAAGCCTTGAAAATCTCAATAAATTGAGGTAGGCTAAATGAAACAAAATAATAAATCACGACGAATCATTAGCGTGAATTTTTCAACACCATTCATTCCTATCGAAAGCCATTTGCTTGTCCAGCATCGTAATACTCATGTCCTTTTGTAACACTTGCATCCATATAATTAGAGATCAACCTCTACCTTTCTTATCCGTTCCTACTCCAATACTGTCGCATTTTCTAATCGGTGCACTTACAGGCCTCCTTATATGTCCAAACCATCTTAAATGGCTCTCTCTCATTTTATCTTCAATTGGTGTCACTCCTAACCTAACCCGAATATTTTCATTTCTAATCCTATCTTTTCTAGTCTTACCACACATACACCTCAACATATGCATCTATACTACACTCGTCTTGTCTTTTTCTTATTTCTTAGTAGCCCAGCACTCACTTCCATACAATAAACTTAGTCGTACTGCACAAAACTCTTGCATTGCGGGGTCTGGGAGGTCTTGATGTACGCAACCTTACCCGTGTCTAGAGAGGTTTCCAACGGAACGAACCTGTGACCTACAGGTCGCAATGGAGGCGTGCATGCCCTAACTTATAGAATTTCAAGTTAAGACTTTAAACGCCACCAATATCAATTTCATGAAAGGCTGAATATGGAGCAACTATAATAATCAGATGACATTTAAATATCAAGCCATCTCCATAGGGGAAATACACATTATGAATAAGAAAGTAATCAAAAGAACAGACACAAGCATTAATTATACCTACCTCTGAAACACCTCGATGGCGATATTCACCTCCAACGTAAACAGACTTAGGCTCCTTGGAATGAGCTGCATAGGGCAAGTTTGATAGAAGTGGTTCTGCCATTTTCATCAGCTCCTCGTGATCGGCACCAGAAGCTGCAAGGACCATTCTAGGAGCAGTATAATTTTTCTACAGTCCTCCAAAAAAATTGAATTTTAGAAATTTACATCCAGAAAAGATACTAGCTTTAGAATAAGGATGAAAAAGATTATAAAAAAAAAACAGAATAAAGATGAAAATTAAAGAGTATTAACAATATCTGTAATTAGCACACAACAAAAAGAAAATGTAAAGTATATCCTGAGATTCTTTAAACTCACAGCTACAAATTCCTCAAGAACAGTACTGTTCAATCTGCTTATTGCGGATTCTGGAGCTAAAAGGGGGTTTGCCAATGCACCAGAATAACCCGCAGAATGAATGGCCTCCAAAAGTAAGCCGTGAGGATTATTAGATGCTTCTGCAATATCATCTTTCAATATCCGAAGCTGATGAAGGTTAATAAAAAGAAATCAGCAAGAACATAAAACTTGAGACGAGTCAAAAGTAAAACAAAGGAACAGCAAGATGAAGATTGTACCTCCTCGTTCACCTCCCAATCAAGGAATATGGGATTTCTAACACAATCAATGAGCAATTCGACCATTTGTGGGATATAAGTCTTGAGAGCATCATAGGTATAAGCCATCTGCTCCCGAGAGGCTGAGGCTGTGACATTCCCACCAATAGCTTCCACTTCACGAACAACATGCAAATGACTCCTTTTTGTTGTGCTCTTAAAAGCCATCCGCTCTAAAAGTTGTGTGCCCCGACTGACGCTGGTGACTCATAGATCGACCCACAATCCACATACAATCCGATCGAAGCACCAGGATTCTGTAGATTAAACCAATTTGACACACGAAAATACAAGACTGAAAAACAAAAATTTAAAGCAAAGGCGTCATTAAGGAGAATATATGAGATATACATACCGAAGATGTTTCTGAGGCTATTTTGAGACCATTGGAGAGGGTTGTGATCTTGGTCTTACCGGCCTCGACATGGTCAGGCAATGGCGGGGGAAGGGTCAGACCTTGGAGTGGAACCTCTAGTGGGGGAAGAGAACTAGACTTCTTTCCCGTGAGCCAGCTAAATAAACCCCCAGAAGAAGATGGTCTTGTAGCAACAGCACTGACGCTTGCATATCTAACGAAGGACTTGTTGGCAGCACGACACTACTCGCACATAACAAACACGAGAAAATGTATTTTCTACTCATCAGTCAGCCAACAACTTCCAAAAACAATAAGGAGACAAAAACAGAATGGCTTTAAACTAAATTAAGTGGCAAATGATAAAATAATTAGAGTTAGATTCAACTCTAACAACCTAGTATAAATACAGGCTTCACAAAGGCTTATCTAATCTTACAAATAAGACTAGTTTCAACAGTATGAGTAATGTTGCATTGCAAAAAATACACAATTTAAAAATAAAAGATGCCGTCACGATTATATTTAATAACACAAGGTTCCACAAAAAGAGTACTTCTTTTTGAATATAAATAATTAATGGGGACTACTAACATTATTGCGAATAGTGACTAGCTTAGCATAATCAGTTAAATAAAGATGTTACACTGTGATTATTTTTAGGTAACAACACAAGATCTTTTCCGAACAAAAATAATTGATAATGACTATGAACACAACTCGCGAGTGACAAATAATGCCAGCGTAATTCGTAGCCGATGACTCTTCAGTATCAAATTGAACCCGCATGAGAATTCTTCTTTCAAAATGAAAGCACTCTATTCACACTTTGTCTATTAAAAAATAATCTTTTCCCGCCAAAACATTTAAAAAAAAAACACCAATATATTCCAGAAATATTTTTACATTTTTTTATATTTATATATTAGTAGATTAATTGTACATAAAGTTTGTTTAGAAAGTTTGAATGTGCTCAATTTCTAATTTTCAGGAGAAATTACTTTCTAAAAAGCGATATTTAGAAAACAAATGAAAGAAATCTATGCTTTACAATGAAGTCATCAAATAAAGTGTAGGATAAATTTATTTCCAAGAATTACAATGAAATCATCGAATAAAGTACAGATAAATCATATAAAACAATGACTAGTGCGGAAAAAAGGAGTAATTAAAATAAAGGAACTTAAAATGTATGGAAATGAGCTGTGTTTAACAGACCTTGAGGGCATTGATCCGTAAAGCAGCTGCTCCGTACATGGTGATCGATCGCAGTGAGAAGACGAAGAAAGAACCCTAGAGAGAGAAAGAGAGGAATTTTATTTTTGTATTTTTTATAATTATTATTATTATATTATTATTTATTTAAATATTGACATACGCACCAAAAATTTGAACCAATTTATACTGTACTATCCCTACCATTATTTGCGCAATTGGAAAACGAAGATGGATAATCTGGTCCGTCCATTGGATCAGTCAATTGATTCTGTTTTCACCGTTTGATGTAATCATATGCGTTAAATAGGTTAACGATTTTCCAAACAAATATTTTAGTGGTACTTTGGAAGATCAATGTGCGAAGACTGTTCAATGCACGAATTACTATTTGGTGAAAGGTTTTTTTAATCATGACTTTGATATTTATAGTATATTTTCTCAGTAATTATTTTCTTTATACTAAAAAAGGATTTTGAGTTTTCGAAGTTAGATAATCATGTGTGTATTAAAATTGCTAATTTTTTACGTGATTTTTTATGCCAACTTAAACTAAATTAATTGTCAAATGAGAGTATTTTTCATAATAATATAGAAATTTTATTATCAAAAGTTACAACAAGTATTATCAATCGCCAATAATCACAATGAATGTATTATTTTCAAGTTACTCTTGAAATTAGAAGAAAACCAAAAGTAACTTTTGAAAATATCACTAATGGCAAGTGATTTAAAATTTATCAAGAATATAATATAAAAAATAAAAGAAAAGTGCAATCACGGCTCAATCAAAATCCTTAAGAGGGCCTAAATGTGTTGCACCATCTTAACCTAATGACCAATAGAAAAATATTTGGGATGGCCGCGGATTGGGATTGAAAATAAAATTAATCATTCCATTGTTTTGCTATATCTAGTTTTATTTATCTTTGGCGTGTTTGTGGAGCCTGTCGATAGGGAGGTATGCAAAAGAATAGTTTCATGTCTCAAATGAGTAGAAGTGTCGGTTCGTGACATTCTCTCCCATCTATTCTGTGATGCCCTTGGTATGATTTCTTACAAGAATCCATTTTCAGCCCTTCTCCATCTCCTTCAATCTTCTCTTTGGCCACAACTCGTGCCTCTGATCCCTCCCATGGTTTTTGGACAATCCGCATTCCCCCGTTGTGTTTTGTTGTCCATTTCGTCTCTCGACCAACTTGCACGGTACAAGCTCGTTTACCTTCCATAACACAAATGGAGTTCAAGGAAGGCATCATGAATGCTTGAGCCCTAAACTCCATCCCAAATACCATGGGATCGTCATCCATGTCTTGACTACCGTTAAGTCAACCTTGTCGTGCCAATCCCTATTATGAAGCATGATCCCTCAAGCTACTCTAAGAATTGGTTTGGCATTCCTATTTACGGTCTTGAGGCATACTTGCTCACCCTAAGCTTAAGATTGAACCGTATTGTTTCTTCCATCTCGATAAAGTTATGTGATGCCCCTGTCACGCCCCGAAGACCTAAGGGCCCTAGGCACGTAATATTCTAAATAAAATATCATATAACTTTGACACATGGTTGTAGCTAAAACAACCCACACGTGCTGACTTCATGCTAGACGTAATAATATATACTTAATATAAAGTGCTTATATATTACAAACATAGAGATAACTTCAAAATATTGGGCCTTGTCGTCCAGAAAATGTTTGAAGAAGTTGGCCCGACAGGTTATAAAATATTAGTCCATATAATATATTTACAATGCTAACAAATCACAAAAGAAGTGCATCTTAAGCTTTGAATGGGAGCTGCCACGCCTAGAGTCTCCACCCATATACCTACATGTTTGCGTCCACTTGCTCTTGATTTGCCAGTTGATAAACAAAGGCAGACGAGATTAGTTGATGAGCAGTATTCAAAACAATAACTAATGCATGAAAAATACTTTATCAACCAAATAGCCATTACAACACCGAATTCCTCATGCAACATATTCTCAAGGCTTCCACAAATATACACACATACATCATAGTTTATCCTATGAGTAATATTGTTTTGGGAAACATAAAAACCTAGAGAAATACTTTACTCGAAACTTTATACATAAAGATTTAAGTAGGTGTCCCTCTACACCCTGAGCCACTTCTATGACCCGACCCACATCTTAAATACTTTGGGGGACCTGTCCGAGATAATCCACAATTTTCTTCATCTTCAAATTTCTCAAACACCTTTTAAGCCCAAATTTCCAAAAGCCTATCTAGGCCTAAATTTCTATGTGGATTATATTCGTAGTATGTTTCCACAATAAAATATGACAATTTCACATAGACATATCACACATGCATTTCAAACATATCTTTTGCATAATTTTTTCTGCTTCTCAGATTTTGCACACATATTCATCTCATATTACATAGTGGGTACATATAATTTATTCTCAACATATTGTCTGCAACTAGGGGACATATGTTACACATAATCTGCAAATAAAGCATATAACTAAATGCAATACTTATCATAGAATCTACAGCCCGTAACTAACTTGTACCTGGTCCGACGTCACAACTTTTAAGCTCTAGCCTTACTTCCTTTCACGCACTACGCTAAGGTAGCAAGATGTTATCTAGATTGTTTCGATAAGTAGTTATTACTGAAACATATGAACACATAACTCAATTTTTCTCAAATCAGGGGATATCTGTAGACTGATTTCTTACATCAGTCGACTATCTGGATGAGTCAACTATTTCTTCATAATAGTCGATTATTTAGTCGGAACTAAAGACGGCTTAAGTTTTCAACTACAACGATTTTTATCACTTATAAGGCTAGCATAATTATTTTTGGAGTTTCTCGATGGTGTCCACATCACTTAATCACTTGAAATCAGAGTCAGAGTCAGGCCAAACTCATTTTTTATTTTCAAAAAGTCGATAACACATCATAATTAAACTCGTTCTCGAGTTAAAACACTTATTCATTAGAATTTTGAGAGCAGGGTAAAAAGACGAGAAAGATACTTACATCACACGAGGTGAAAACGTGATAGAATACACTGACGAGCCTTACTTATTCTCCTTTTCTTCTTCTTTTTCTTTTTTCCTCTCTTCCTCTTCTTTTTTCTTCTTCTTCTCCATCTCACTCTCTCTCTTCCTCTAGAAGCTTTCTGAACATGCACATCTAATATGGTGCGCATGTATATATGTATATATATAATTCATCACATGTAACTTTTCCAAGAAATTGTATCAACGACCTCAATCAGTTGACTGATTTTTGTTATATGTTGATTGTTTAAGCAGAAATTCAAATTTTGGGGTGTTACAACCCCCGTATCAACTAACGCCTCCAAATCTTTGTTGACCACCTTGGCAACTACAATTGATACTTTTTCCCTTGGGTTTTAGTTGTTACTTTGCCTCGCATGATACCAAGAAAGTACATTGACCTCATTAGCATATCTCCTTCGTGCATGCTTGGCCTCTGTCTACTTCTTTCTGTAAGAGAGTAGCATTAGACTATTGCTAGAATATTGCAACGTTGTGTGGCCCTCCACAAAGGAAACATTTCAAATTTGGTCAGGCTTAGTCACCCAATTTCTCTTATGCTTTGACCTAGTTACATTGCAGTGACTTCAACATTCCCTCGTCGTCAAAATCCATATATGACTCCCCCACTAATATTATCATCATCCTCTCACTCTTTGGATTGAGGTGAGATATCCCTTGTGAACTCGAGTAACAACTCGACAATTGCAATAGCCGACGACAAGTCCTGGGTTCCATTTTAAGTTAAAAAAAATTAGTTGAAAATAAAAAATTATATATTATTAGAAATTTTAATTAATTTATATATTATGAGGAATTTTTAAAACGTATTTTTACAACAAAAATTGTATTAAACTCGTCTGTACCATAAACCGATTTTCTATCGTTCCGTATTTTACTAACTATGAATAGTTTCATTATTTAATGAGTTTAGCCTTTTAAATGGGTATGAGTTCCAAATGTGTATATTAATTTTCTATGTAATCATTCAAGACTCCCATGGGCCGAAGGTTGAGGATCTTAATATAGACTTATTATATATTGGCGTTTATGTGCAAGGCACTCTTGGTTCAAATCATATTAACGTCAGTAGTGTAACATGTGACTTTGGTGCCCATTGGGCCTTGCCTCACCTCACCCAATGATAATGTTAACGGTGCCTTCGAGTTGCCTCACCTAATACTTTTGTAAGTTATCTAATTTATTCGTTCTTTATTAAATTAAATTCATGTTTTTAGTTAGTTATTTATTATTTAATCATTGTTTTCGTAAGTTTGAGATATAGGTGTTGTTAATAATCATTAATCGTTAAAATTAGCATTCTTCATTATTATTGCATAAATTGATAGTGAACATGTTTTCTTATATGTTTTCATTGATTAAATTTATTTATGTTAGTTTAAATATGAGTAGCTAATTTGTAGACTTGCTCTCGCATGATGAAGGTGTCTGATACAGGCATTAAATTTATGTATGGAACAAGTTGATCGAAATAATCTCTATTTCGTGAACAAGTTTTCTAAACTAAATTGGAATATATTAGTAGAGATTTTTCATTAGTTTTTTCACAAAACTATCCTGTCGGAATAAAATTTCTATTTTTCAAAGCTATGTTGGGCCTAATGGCTATTTGGAATGACTACTCAATTAAGTTAGTTCAAAAATTAGGTTTTTATGAAAATGGAGTTGAAAACTATGCATTTTATTAATTCTAAGATTTGTAATATATCTAGTCGATCTAAAAATGACTTAGATATAATTATAATGTCTGACAATTACCCGATGACACTCTAAATTAACCTAAACCAGATACAACACACTAGTGAGTTAATAAATAATTTACTAAGAGAGTTCATTAAATAGGATTATACACGGTGTTTAATACACATGCTTTAATGTATGAGATTGCACTAAATAATATCAGGGGTAGATCTTTTTTATTTATTGATTTTATCTCGCTTATTTAGTTTATAATTTAAATTTTCCGAATTTCATAAATTCTCTGTGTCTTAGGAGTAGGAGTAACTTAAATAATTATTAATCGGGTTGATTTGATTAACAAGATTAAGAACTTGGTAAATTGAGTTAAGATTAAGAGTTTCCTAGGAGTCGATACTCAATCTTACCAAGAAAACTACGGTTATCCCTAGTATACTTACTAGGTAATTATTTATGCGTGAGTCTAGTAAGTGATCATAGTTCGATATCATCATACGCAAGGAAGAAATTGCTGGGATTGCGTAATAATGGGAGACTTAATATATATTAATGGGCTCACTATATTAAAATATTATCCCACATCGACTAATAATATGCTTAAACCTTTGTGTATGATCACACGGACAATTTCCCCTTGTAAGCCAGTATCCAATGGTGATTTATACCTATGTGATTGCTGCAAGATTAAATTCAGATTTTCGGATAGTCGACCCGTCACAAGTGAAGGGGAGTGTTAAAGATTATCCCACGTCAACTAATAATATGCTTAAACCCTTTTATATGATTATACGACCTCTTTCATTGCAAGCCGATTTTCAGGAGTGAGTTTTACACATGTGATCGTTGCAGGACAAAATTTAACACACCAAGCTTAGATTTTTTAGTGGATACGAGTCCAAATACATATATTAGTATCTTGTTTCGCGTGTAAGGGAAACCCATAATTTAGGACTCCCAAACAATGCACACCTTCTAGGTCCCAAGACTTTAGTCATAATTGAAGCACATAAATATTGTCCTACTAAAAAGTATCGATCGAACGTAACACATATCAACTATAATTTAGAGTTAAATGCCAATACATTAGGGGATCACAATATATCGACTTAGATTCTTGAGTAAATTATTAGTATTAGATTATTTCAATCAATGTCTCAATAAACATGGAAAACCAAACTGTTGTCACGAATACAATTTGCATTTCCCATTAATATATATTAAGTCTCCTATTTTTTTATCCCTAGTTGATGTGAGAAATTATGCAATCCCAGCAATTTCTTTCTTGCGTATGATGATATCGAACTATGATCACTTACTAGACTCACGCATAAATAATTACCTAGTAAGTATACTAGGGATAATCGTAGTTTTCTTGTTAAGACTGAGTATCAAATTCTAGGAAACTCTTAATCTTAATTCAATTTACCAAGTTCTTAATCTTCTTAATCAAATCAACCCAATTAATAATTATTTAAGTTAATCATACTCCTAAGACACATAGAATTTATGAAATTCGGAAAATTTAAATTATAAATAAAATAAGCGAGATAAAATAAATAAATAAATAAATAAAGCAACTTGCTTGTGCTAAATTACAGTGTAGTTGCATACATTAAATTATATGTATTGAATGCCATATATAGTTACATTTTGTGAACTCTATCTATAAATTAATTATTTAGTCACTGAAAATTTTAATTCAATTATAATACACTTGAAGTGATATCATAAATTTGTCATACTCCATAATTACATGAAGATGGTTTTGAAAGTACTCAAATAAATAATTTTCAATTCTATCTCCATAATCATAATTTTCCAACTAACTCAATCAGGTTGTCAAAACGAGATGGCCATTAGCCAAAAATAGAGTTTGTTTCGAAGATATAGTTTTATGAAAAATATAACTAAAACTCTCTACCAATTAGTAGCTAATTTTATAAACATGTCCACTAAATATTCATTATTTTGGTTAGGTAGTTCAATTCATAAATTTAACATCTACTTCAGACATCTTCATCATACCAAGGGCAAGTTTCTAAGAAATTAGCCACTCGTGATTGAAAAAAAAAGATAAAAAAAATCATAGTATAGCATAAGCAAAGCATAATTAGAACAAGAAATATCGTGCTCCAAAATCCGAGAATCTGGGAACGTGAGTAAAATGAAAAGAAAAGAAAAAATAAAAGGAAAGGAAAAAAAGGAAAACTAAAACAAAAGGAAAATATAATACGACTACGCCATTCTCACCAACGAAACATAATTACTATTGCAGAATGATGATATACAATAACTACAACAATCGCATAAACATAATATACACATAGCCTTCCTATGATACACACATACATACACATATACAACAACTACTGAAAAGAAGGTGAACACCAACAATAAAGTCAAACACACAACAACTGAAATACATAGTAAATTGCTTGATTACTTACAACACTTCAAGCTAAATGCTTGACAAAAAAAAAAGGTATACATATGTTCTCCATCTCGAATACGAGTACAAGAATACATATAGGATTTCATACAATGCTACTACAAAATACAACAATGCCACAACAACTACACAATGCAATGCCAATACATAGTATACTTCTATACTTTGCCATCATTAATATGCTATCATTATCCAAAAATCTGTACAATATGTAACCAAGCATCTAATGATGCTTAATGCCCTCCTTCACACCTACAAAATAGATTCAAGAAGAAATATGTAGAGATTATACGGTTAGACAATATACCCCATGATAAAAATAAGACTATGCTACATGTATGACATGAATAAACATGCTACAACATATAAAGGAAGTAAATCATGATCATGTATGTTATTATGAGTCATGAATGTAATGCACACCACCACTACAACACATGTTATGCAAACTATGCCAATGCACAATGCCTACGCACAACGCCTATGCAAACTATAAAGTTGGGACTTGTATCTCTACGCACTTTATAAAATTGGGCTATTTAAATGCCTACTATGACCCCCACTTGCATTGTGATGGGACCAAATCCTTTCATTAACCCGCCACTCGCATTGTGACGCGATCAATGGATAATCCCTGCTACAGGTTTTCCAACTTTCATGGTAATGTTGTAGATCTCATTACTTTCCACACATTTTTATAAGGTCGATACATTGTCCCAAAAAGATATGAAAATACTCAAAGTCTACAACACATACTTTAAATGATAAAAGAGAATTATTCGCAATTAAAATTATGCCTATGCTTTTCAATGCCTTTAAAATCAAGTTTTTCAATGAAAAACAATGCTACACCAATACATGAATGAGAGTGTTATGCTTCGCCTATGCATAAGATTATGAAAGTATACAATAAACATGGTAATTAAACTACGCAAGATAATGTAATCATTATCATATTAAAACTATGCCAAACAACTACGCATACATGATGTATCAATTATGTTAATATGTAGTTGAAATCTCAAGTTTATATTAGAGTTCATAGTCTATCATACCGTAAATGCCCTAAAACAAGCCTTTGCACGCCCATGCCAAAAATCCCCAAATTCGCCTCCTCTTTAGCCCTAGGTTTGATCAATCTCCGCATTTTCAAATACAATGCACCTATACATAAAGATATTTTACATAAGATAAGGATAAAGAATGTCAAATTTATTTTGATCAAACCAAAAGGCACGAATATCGAGGAAAGAGAAACGAACAAGATAGAAGAAAAAAACTTAAGCCAAAATAGAACCTACACAATAAAGAAGCCAAATATGTGATTTTTATCGATGAACATTCATTATAGCTGATGAATGAGTTAAAAACACCCTCCACCACTCTCTCTCTCTTTAACTCGGTGAAATTGAGAAAATGAAAAAAAATTGGCTTGAAAAACATGTATGAAGGCATAAAGTAACTGAGCCCACACTTTGACTGATCGTTGTATCGGTACTGAAATTTCTTTGCACAGGTACTTAGTTTTGTACCTGTACTTACCAATGTGTAACGACTTCTAGAGGCTCCAAAGGGAAAATGTTGCTTTGTGTGCCGTTACACACCCTTGAACCAAACTTTACCATAAAAATATGTATGAAAATACTTCGCAACTATGCATACTATACCCAAAACTAATTTCCCAAGCATACCATAATACGTCACAACGCTTCACCATAACTACATCCCAAACAACTCTACTCCATGCAATACAATACGCAATTACACACAAACATACAACACAACAATAGTATTATAAAGCAACAATAATATTATTATTAAAAACAAAAAAATTATTTGAATTTTTGGGACATTACATCCTTCCCACGTTAGAAAATTTTGTCCCTGAAATTCGCACATACTACACAAAAAGTAAAGACGTAATGGAATCGTTGAGTAATTCCGGATACTTTGCTTGCATCTCTGCCTCGCACTCCCACGTCATTTCCTCGTTCGAACCACATTTCCACAACACCTTCACCAAAGAAATACTACGCCTATAAAATATTCGTTCCTTTGAATCCAAGATACGAATAAGTCATAGCTCATACGATACATCTTCCTTTACATGTAAGTCATTGAAGTCAATCACATGAGAAGGGTCCCCCAGATACTTTCAAAATATAGAAATGTGAAAGACGGGATGCACCTTTGCATGTTAAGGTGGTGGCAATTCCAAACGATTAGCCATTTCGCCACCCGTTTCGAGAATGAGAAAATAACCGATATAACACAGTGAAAGTTTCCCTTTCTTTTCGAATCGTATAATATCCTTTTCCAGGGAAACTTTTGAAAGCACATACCTACTTCGAACGCCAATGGTCACCTTCGCATATCCACATAACTCTTATGACAACTTTGAGCCATCTCTAACCACTGTTTGATCAAGTAAACATTCCAAGTTATCTTCTCCATCAACTCCAGACCCAATAATACACTATTGTCCATTTTCACCCAATAAATAAGAGGTCGACACGGTCTCCCATACAATACTTCAAACAGAGCCATTTTGATACTTGTGTGGTAACTATTGTTGTAAGTGAATTCAATCAAACTTACATGACCATCCCAACTTCCACTAAAATCAAGCATGCAAGCATGAAGATATCTTCTAATGTTTGGATGGTTTTCTCAAATTGGTCATCCGTTTGAGGGTGAAAGGACGTGCTCAATGAAAGATTGGTTCCTTATACTTCTTGAAGCCTTGACTAATAATGCGAGATAAATCGAGAGTCACGGTCAAACAAAATAGATACGGGAACCCCATGCAACCTAACAAATTCATCAATATACTTTTGACATAGCTTCTTAACTGAGTCGGTTGTATGAATTTAAAAAAATGTACAGATTTCATCATTCGATCTATAATCACCCAAATAGCATCACTCCTCTGCTTCGACTGTGGCAAACCCACCATGAATCTATTGTGATCCATTCCCGCTTCCACTTGGGAATGGGCAATGGTCTAAGAAACCTTCCTGGATGCAAATATTCAGCCTTCACTTGCTGACATGTAAGACAATGCGATACAAACTCTACCATAATTTTCTTTGTTCTTGGCCACCAAAAATAATGCACAACATCATAAAATATTTTGGTATCCCCGGAATGCATTACCAAATGCGAATGATGAGATTTCCAAATAATCTCATCCCGAATAGATCTAGGAAAAAATAAGCGATTTGAAAATCGTAACCCGCCATCTTCTGCCATCGCCCATCTATCAAGTCTATGTTCACTAAGAATGCGAACATGATAAGTTTTTGATTCCTCATCACTACATTGTACTTCAACTACGCAAGTGATCAAAGTTGGTTGGACTTCAATCGTAAACAATGTTGCTTTACCCTCTGCTTCCTCTATGAAATCTAATCCCAACTCATTCAACACCCACATCATCTCTCACTCATTCAAAGTAAGAAAAGTAAGAGAACATCGAGTCTTGCAACTCAATACATCTACTACTTTATTAGTTTTCCCTGGATGATACTATAGAACAAAGTTATACTGATCTAAGTACTCCATCTATCATTGTTGATGCATGTTCAAGTTGCATTGTGTAAATAAGTACTTGAGAGATTTATGATTGAAAAATACCTCAACCTTCTCACCATAAAGGTAATATCGTCAATACGTCAACACAAATACCACCGCACCAAGCTCGAGATCATGAGTAGGATAGTTCTTCTAATGCATCTTCAACTGCCTCAATGCAAATGCCACTACCTTTCCTAGTTGCATCAACATGCAACCCAACCCTTCTTTCAATCCATCGCAATACAGCGTGTAGCCAATACCTTGTTCTGGAATAACAAGAATTGGAGCCAAAATTATCAACATCTTCAAAGTGAGAAAAGACTCCATGCACTTAGAGTTCCACTTAAACTTCATTCCTTTGCGAGTAAGTCTCGTCACTGGGGCCACCATATGTGAAAAATCTTGGATGAATCGACAATAATAATGGGCTAACCCTAAAAAGCTAGAAAACTGAAACTCAGATTTAAATCGTTCCTAATTGGTAACGGCCTCGATTTTTAAAGGATAAACTGCCATGCCATTCTCTAAAACTACATGACCAAAAAAACGAACCTCACGCAACCAAAATTCACATTTCGAAAACTTGGTATAAAACTGATGCTTCCAAAGAGTATAAAGAAGAACGCAAAAATATTTTTTGTGTACCTCTTCTGTAGGCAAATATACGAAAATATCATCAATGAGTACCACGATATATAAGGCCCTTATTTTGACACAACACTGTAGCAGTACTGTACACTAATGATGTAAATTAATTATCTGTGTGCTGTAATAATTTTAGAA
>MKEJ01051972.1:17500-28730 GCA_001753735.1 Embelia ribes | reverse complement strand
TTTAAAAATCTTTTCTACTTTGGTAATCTACTGTTCCGCCTCAATTAATTCTCCATTCGCTTTGAATATTGGCGGATCCATCATTCTAAACTGGCACTGTGCTGCTAAAGGTCTTGTTTCCTTGCTTCGTCTGCCTACTCTTTAGGCCATACAGTTGAATACAGCTTCCATGGCATTCAAAATATTTGTCAAGGTGTCGACTTCTGGCTGAGTCCTAGGTGGATTCTGAGGTGGTTTCTCTTGCATTTCTTCCTCGTCATTAGCCGTATTTTTTGCAACTTCATCAGCAACTTCATCGAATTGCAGAGTATGCTCAGCCTTTTCAATTTCTGCCTTAAATTCTTCTTGAGGTTAAACTCGGATTGGGCGTTGCGGTGTTTCTTTGACCATTATCTGCTTTCCCTTCGCCTTGGCCGTACTTCCGCTTTTTCTGTGAACCATACTCTAAATTTATATATAAAAATATACTTAACCATATAATTATTCTATTCTAATTTTTATTTTATAACAGAAAAGTTTAACAACAGAATAATAAACCGAAGTACAAGAAAAAGTTAATCAAAAGCAACCAAGCAAACATTTAGAAGAATTTAATTCCTATGCTCACTTCCCAATCCCCGCTAGACTTTCCTACCCATAGCTACCTAAGCTTTTGTAATCCGGTTAGCTCTGATATCAACCTGTCACGCCCCGAATTCCCATAAACCCGGGAATGTGAGTTTTTTTAAAAGAAAAGAAACAAAAGAAACCGAAAAACTAATGTACATAGCATTATATGAAAAAATGTCGGGTCGTTACATGTCCCCTCTTCGATCGGCACAAGAATTGAAAATTACTTTATTGTACTATTTATATATAAATACAACAAAGTATTAAAATGAAAGTCATTCAACAACTAATTCCTTCAAGTATTCCAGTGGTCAGATCGTAGGTTCAAAACTTATTTGGATATTTCCACCTTTGGATTGAACTTGTATTATTATTGGATTAAGAAATTATTTATTATTTTTATTTTAGAAATTCCCTCCAACACCTTAATCGTTTTGTATTTTTTCTAACTTAGTATGATTCTACATCTTTTAATTATTTTCTCTAAATGACTTTCTTTTTAATTTTGTTTTAAAATATATAAATTAATAACTTATTTGGATATTTCCACCTTTATGTTATTTTCTTCTGCTCGGATAACAAAATGCCTTTCTTTATTCACTTTCAGAGTTGTACATTATATTAACATCATTACTTATCATTACTCAACCAGAAAAAATTACTATCACTAATAAACAATAAAAAGACTACGTATAATATATCAAATAGATAACCTTTTATTTCTTAGGCCTATTACAAAAGCCTATGCTTCCAAATATACAAAATACGTTTCGAATTCTAGGGGATTATGCATTTCTACTGAAAAAAATAAATTGCGCCTTGTATTACTAGAACGAGCACCCTTGCTAATGCCTAACTCTTGTAACAAGGGGTCTTAGCACTCTCAAGGATGGCTAGAATTTTTAACAACACTGGTTATAAATAAAAACGTTCAACCATCAATACATCTGAGATTGCCAATGTCAAGGAGCTCGTCTATTCAAATAAAGCATTGGGTCTAAATGCCAAAGCATGAACGTTACAAAAAGAGCCAGCAAGAGAAAATCACGAGTGATCCAAATCATATCAAATTTAATCATGAAGTTAACATCAAAAAACATTGAGAAGTGCTTCAAATAAATGTGATCTAATGGGAGATACCATCGCTTCATCAGAGAATAATCCCAAGTAGCTTGCACAATTACAATACAGGATCGTAAGCAAAAATTCACATAGATAGATAGGACATTCTGTTATTGATCTTACGTGTATCGGACAATTTCAACAACTAAAGCAGAAACAAAACCTACAAAACATGGATTCTTAAACCAAACGTTTGTCATTAACCAGAAGGACAGCTGAATTTTTGAACTACCATATTTCTTCACACCAACTATAGCAAGGGTTCTAGTTTTAAGCCATTCCTTTTAGTGACAAGATTTTCTGATGAACAACAGGCATTTGAGATTCCATGATTTTTTTAACCACCTTTGAATTGTGACGGTATCAAAACTAGTTGGTTCACCTTCAAAGTTCAGAGAACTAGAGGAAAAACCAAAAAGCAATGGAAATCCAAAAAGTAGTAATATATTAAACACGGTACGCTTACAGCAGCTAGCCTGCAAGGAAAACTCACTAGCACGGATTGATGTTCAAGAAAACTGAGGATGCAGATCCATTATCGGACTTACTTGGAAAACCCAGGAGACGTTTTCCCAATTTGATACAACCACCTTTCCCTTTGAACATTTATATCTTGACTTGTGTAGCCTTCCCTCGATGACCTGTACCCAGAAATTTGTGATTTGTACAGAGAAAGATCAGTTTCTCAAATTTCACAATAACTAAAACAAAGGCCTACCAGATGATTTCACTTCATCAATGAGCTTTGACAGAGAAGCCCCCAAAGTTATCAATTCTAGACAACATAAAAAATCTCACCAAGGGCGAATGCAAAATAGTAAAACACAATACCGTCAAATGAATCTCTCAAAAACCACTGCTCGAAGAAGTATTGCTGGGTCTAACGGTGCCATTACTTCCATTACTAGCTTTGCTTATGATCCCCTTCCCAAAATACTCAGCAATCACAGAGAATCCATCCCTAGAACTCTTAACCTGCTGGAAGAACCTATCCTGGTCTTTAGAGTTCTGCTCCAAGCTTCTCTTCATTTCCAGGACAGATCTATACTCCGGAGCGCACTCGGGGCACTCTCTCTCATTATCGCCAAGGCAACGCTGATGGAAGGAGTGCATGCACATGAAGTGGACAGCAGGGAGATCAAGAGTGAAGGTGCAAGCGGTGCACTTGCTAAGCTGAAAAATTCTGGCATTTGTCCTTAGATCATGAATTTCTTTTCTCATTGTCAATGTTTCATCCTGCACAGTTCAGACAAAGCTTGTACTCAACCAAGACTTAAGATTTACATGAAAGGCAATACTTGACTAAGAAAACCACAGTTTATTCTTCTCAAGGATAACTTTTGAGAGGAAAATCAAATACCAAAATTATTAACAGGACCAATAGTTATAATAAATAAAAATTTCATAAGGAAGAATTTACAATATACAGACACTAAGAACGTGATGAAATCCTAGTTGAGCAATTAAAACTTCTCAAATATACAAAATATGTCTCTGTGCAAGAAAAATGGCAGAATATCTAGGTGCATATCAAAACATAAAAAATAAAAAATAAAAAATAAAAAAATGCAGTTGGCTTGGTTGAAGAAGAATTTACGGTATAGACACTAAGAATGTGATGAAATCCTAGCTGAGCAATTAAAACTTCTCAAATATACAAAATATGATAGGGATAAGGGGCAGAGCAAATGTCTCTGTGCAAGAAAAATGGCAGAATATCTAGGTTCAAGAACAAACGTAAAAAATATAAATAAATAAAAAATGCAGCAAGGCTCGGTGGAAGAAGAAGAAGAATTGGATAATGCTTATCTAATCAAACAACCAATCAGTCACCAACCTGATATTTCTCAATAGATTGCCTGTCCTCTTCAATGAGCTTGGATTCCTGTTCAAGTTTTCTCGCTATATAATCTTTGATGACAGAGAGAGTAAGGCACGGATTTCGGGATAGGGTCTGGAGAACAACGATAGGAGGCAATATATCATCCCTTTCAACATAAGTCAATACTTCCTTAACTTCCTTTGAGCAATCTTCTCCAAGTTCTCCAAAGTACTTCAATACATCTGCCCAAAGAGTTGGGTCACCTCCTTTGCCTGAATCTCCCAGTCTCTTGCAGCAAGCAATCAAACCCTCATGGTCATGGGCCTGCATATAGCAAGCAATCACCTCTTTATAAAGTTTCATCTTCTCATAAAGATATAATAGCCCCTCTTTAAATCCATTCATCTCACAAAGAATTATAGCAAGATCAACATCATACAGAGGATGCTCCTGATCTAACGGCCATGCCGTCTTTAGCAAGCGCAATGCCTTTTGATGTCTTTCCTGACGATCTTTGCCATTAGTCAGATCTTTATTATTCGCATTAGCACTACCATTACTGTACTTTTCTATTGGTGCAACAGCTTTATCCTCTCCAACCATTGCTTGTGACATAGATGGAAAGTTTAAATCATTAGACAAGTATAACTCCAAGAGAGTGTTATGGATCTCCACTTGAGCAGGCGAGTCCTTAACTTTGTCAGTGTATTTCTCCAGAAAGTCCATAAGCGACTCTGGTTGGTGAATGAATATGTTGAGAAAATCAACAGGGGATGGTAACATAGACATAAACGTAGATTTAGATGAGCCTTTATTTGGTTTTACACCATCCTCAGTACAAAGTCTCAATAGTATTTCGATGGTATCCACTGGCTTGTGCTCTACCAGAATTTTCCCATACTCTTTTATTGTCACACCAGCTTGACTTGGTTCAAGACTATATATATACTCCAAGGCTTCATCATAACTACCAAGGTCTTCCAGTAAAATTTTCAAGTACCATTCATGTCTCCCAGCCTTTTTTGCCACGTACATTGCGTGCTCGTGGTAATTGGCAGCGCGACAAACCCTAATTGCAGTTTCGACATCAAATTTGTGTTCCCCAGCACCGTCCTCACTTTTGATGAATACATTGAGCTTCTCTACATCTTTTAACTTCGTGTAACAATTTAAAAGAAGGGTTGTATGGTCTTTAGAAGCAAGCCCCTTTTCGTGTAAATTTTCCAAGTAATTTGTAAGGTTGTGGATTCTTTGAGCATCCAAAAACTTTTGAATCACGTATGAAGGTTCAAGATGACCTATGGTGTTGATGTACTGAGCCATAGCGTCATCATAGTCCTGTTTGCTGTATAAATAATCCCCATATTTCCTAAGCACTTCAGCAGTTGCAGCAGCATCAGCTTGTTGACTTTGAACAAGGTTTATTGCTACTGTATATAAACTCTTTTTAAAGAGCATATCCAATTTGCTTTCCATGTCCTTCTCTCCAATACATAGAGCCGTTTTGTCTGCCATTATAAGTATAATGTTACCCCATTCACAAAGCATGTGAGAAACTTCATTTATAACTAAACTATGGGCAATCAAGCGGTTCTTCAGGTCATACACATTAAAAGTATTATTCCCACTTCTTTGATCAGCGATAACACATAAAAGATATCCACGAAACCAGCCAAGAAACTTCTTTTCTCCCTCAAATGCCCAACAAGGACCACGACCATCAACTTCGTAGAAGTATACAGCTTCATCTCGACCAATCATTAGCTCCTGATAGATATTTGCCAGAAAAATAAATAAATAACCTATTCTTATAATGCAACAAACAAGAAAAAAGGTCGGGAACATGAAAAACATACCGAGCGGTCACTCATAGCAACACCATTTTTCTTGCATCCTATCTGATCCAGAGTATGCTGTATATAAGGCTCAGTCTGCAAGCTAAACAAACTCACTGAAACTGGAGTAACTGCAAAAAGTTGAGTTACTTGACCATCTACTCGGAACCCCATACCCGTTATAGAAGATTGGCTTTTGTCGTTATAATTATCCACCTTAAGCTTGAAACGCTTGATTCGCTCACGTGCAATATCCCCCTTGATACCATAAATGCAGCCATTGTCTAATCCAATAGCTATAAGCAATATCGGCGGCACTTCCTCCAAGACTAGAAATGAAGTAATCTACAAAACACCATATATATTACCAAGTCATACACTGTACATTGAAACTCACATTATTACTAAACAAGTCTGCAATTCTTAGAGAAAGGCAAAAATGTAACTGGAGGTGACATGATACCTTAGCTTCAGGATACTGACTAGTGAAAATCCTTAGTATCTGAACACATTCTGGGCTCGAATTGCTCGATCCCTCAGACTGCATCTTGTCTAGGTCAAAAAGCTTAAGGCAGACTCCAGATTGCTGTGGAGACACTTGCTCATCTTCCCCCACAGTTACTAAGAAGTTGCGTTGCTGATTCATCAAAAACACCCAAAATATTCCATTTCAAGAAAAAACTCAAATTTGATACATACACTAACTCTTACTTCGAAAACAATGAGGGCTAGTTTGGTTCACTGAAATAGGACAGAATGAAACGGAATGCTTGCCTGTAGTATAAATTCCTCATGTTTTAGTAGAGGAGTATTCGACACCATCCAATAATTCCGTTACCCATCCCACATTTTCATCGATCCTCCTAACCATTTTTCAATTGAATTTGGCCATTTCTCTTCTACCCACTACAATCTATCACTCATAATTCCCATCATGATACTTCTCCCCACCAAAATCTCCACTTTTACAACGCAAAACCATTCACATGTACCAACCTAGCCCTAAAGGTTCGTTTTTGAAAACGTGAGACTTGAAATCTATTGTACTGGCATATTAGTCAGCATTTTTCCAACTCAAAGCTAATCCATGTAACATGCATTAATGGTGCTTGCAGATTAGCCCAATACATTGTAAATAATAATATCGGACTACAGAATTTGCCCACATCAGTGGCATCCTACCTGCACCGATATTCTAGCCCACTGTAATACCATAAATTAAGATCCACATGCTATCGCATGATTCATTAGCATAATTAAAAGAGAAAAAGATTCACCAACAGACGACCATTTACTGAAACTGTACAAACATCAATGTTGCGAGATCTTGTGCACTCACATATGTTTTTGTTCAGTTTCTTTATATAAATGATTCCTCTTACGGGTTAAAGTTATTACATATCAACTAGGTACAAGGTTAAGCTCTTGTATACGATCAAGCCGGTTTTTAAGAACACGTGATCCCATGTGATTATTACAATTCCAAATTTAACATTGCGAAAATTAATTCTTTAGAAAGAACATTTCTTTCATAATAATAATCTATGGACATTTCAATTCCTTAAAATCCAAACTAACCCTAAACCCTTAGAATTCCCGAATGATTAGCTTAGGTTTCAAAGAAACACAAAGTGATCCAATTACAAGGAGAGAGAGAGAGAGAGAGAGACCTTGAGTTGCTGGAGGAAGAGGAGAGAGGAGGAGTGGGCGTGGAAGCCATAGTTGAACTTCAAGCCGCGATCGAGGAGGTTGACGGTGCCATCGTGGCAGCCAACGGCGATCTTTCCCCTGCCGGACGAGCAACAAGTGATCTCTCCGGCGACTTCCTCCGGGATCTGGCTTTTCCCGGCGAGCTTCTCCTCGAAGAACTCGAATTTCCTCCACTGGTACATATCGCTCCCCCAAACCCCCACCAAAAGCACCCAAATTCGTCTGTACAAACTATATATATATATGTATGTATATATATTTATATATAATTATAACATCAGATTATAAAAAACAAAATTACAATTTAACCCACCAAGATTGTCAAAAATCCCTAGTTTTAGAATAATTTTTGAAAAATCTATTTTCAAATTTTGAATTGGCACAAGTGACTCAATTTACCCATTTCATAATTTTCTTATTCTTTATCATTTTCGTCTTGAGGGGTAATATTGGTAATTTAATAATATTTGCAATGTTGGACGTTTCGAATGAGAAGGTGTAAAAAGAATTTTTGAATATCCAAATGAGTCAAGCTTCATCAATAATTTATGAACGGGAGTATTTGGAAGTAATTGGGATGGCATGAAATTATACAATTTTTTTTTTCAAGACAGAATATAAGTTTCTCTTATATGTGAAAAAAGCATATCATCCCTCACTTTTTGTCCTCACTTTTGTCCTAATTTATTCATTTGAAGCTAAAAATTGGATTATATAAATACCATTACATATAAAGAAGATATTTATTTATATAATATGTCCATTTATTTGCCTTTAGTTTTGAGCGACTGCTCGGCACTAATAGCACTTATTGAAAAAGTGTAGGCTAGTTTTATTTATTGAGCATTGAAGTCCAAGGGTTGGACGAGAGGCCTTCTTTCTTGCTTTTGAGATCCCTTTCATTGTAGGGCTTTGCGCCGGGATTGAATCGGAGATGACTGGAGAGATCCTAAGCAGACTGGAAGAGTTGCTATTAGGCAGCTGACTTTGAGGTCGCCCCCTTCGGGAGAGGCTCCTCAGGAGAGGAACCAAAGTAAAAAGTCCGTTGTTCTCCACTCCAGAATATTCTTCCTTAACCCGAGCCAAGGCCTTTGGTATTGGTCTTGCCACCCTTGGAACTTGAATGGTTTTCTGGATCTTGACTTTAGATGATTGGATTGGCAATAGATGATTCTTCCTTTGGGGAACTTGGAGGACTATCCTCTCTTCTCTCTGATTCCAGTCCATAACTTCCTTGAATATAGCTCAGTAACTGCTGTCATCATGACTGACTCGGTGACAGTCAAATTGATTGGAATTTTTCCAATCATAATCTGTATTGGAAGGGTCGAGGTGGTTGGAGGTGAGCTAAAGTGAAATGATGAGGAGGCCCGGAAAGCTGGTAGGCTTTGGGCCGAGCTGTGGGCTAGGCTACATTAGATATGGGTTGAAAGAGAGCTGAGATGACGATGATGCTTGGGAAGAAGCAGACCCGATGGTGCCGAGAATCGAGGAATGACCATGTACTCCTTCCCTTAAGGGGCTCATGGAGTAGCGTATTTCGAAAGAAAGAGGAGGGGGGGTGAGAACCGGTGGCTGCTCACCCTCAGAATCTTCTGACCGCGTCATCCGAGACCGAGATCGGGTGCGGAAGAGACTAGAGGTAACTCCCCTATCCTCCCCCTCCCTACTGCTACAGGGTTTATCTCAAGTTTAGCGGCTCACTGGACTTCAGCCTGATTATAGTCGTCTTTGATTTATCGGATGCACCCGCTTAGTTCTGCTTCCATCACAAGAACGGGGCAGACTATCGGCGTGGGCGACCATCTCCTCTTTTGATATGCTTATAACGGATACGGAAGCAATGATCCTCTTTCTCGTTTGGGTGTCCCTTAATGTAATCTTTCTGAATAGCATTCCCTTTCACTCTAGATCTGGTTCTGAGGAAGAGATTTCATCTGCTATATCGGGCTTCCTGCTTCCTGAGTTCTTTCATGACTCCCCAGACTCATCAGCATCTCAGAGGCTGCCCCGCCTATCTTGCTATCAGTCGTCTCAGATCTCTCTACCGATGCCACCAGACCATCCGCTCCGTTGCAGACGTACTCCCGCGGGGATCCCGAGCCTTACCTCCTTCATTGATTGTATGGAATAGTCCCCTTTTCCAACGCCCTCCCTGATGACCGACCAAGGGGCTTAGCCGAACCGGGCAACCCACGTATGAAAGATCGGAATTCGCCTGGCCGGACATCCAATACATTTCGAGATCACAGTACTGTAAGCTACGAAGCCAATCTCTCTAAATGAGGTCTCAGGTCGGATCAAAGGAAAGAAAGGCTGAAAATAGCGATACCAAAGCTTTTTGAAAGAGAAGAATGCGCCATACCATAGGTTGGTTTATTCCCGCTTCGCTTTTGGAAGGGGCATTGAAAGAAGACAGACATAGTGGAAATGCTCCTAGAGAAGGTTCCCTCGTCAGTCTGATCCTCTCAACTCATACTACAGCAGGGAAATCTACTTTTCTGGACTGGATAGGGTCTTCCTTCTCTTCTATGCACTGCCTTTTTTCAGTTGCTCGACGAGCGAGGATTTTTTCCTCACCGAACCAATAAGTTTAAAACATTGGGTACTTTCTTGTTGTGAGTACGTGAAGTGGTATTCTGAGATGTCGGTGGACTATTATGTCCCCTTATCCACTTTCTTAGATCCTCCGGCGGTATGTTTTCGTCCGGACCGTAAGGACCAATTATATAAGTTTTACAAATATGATGTTCCGGTGTTACGACGCAATCCGCACCCACCTCTTAACGGGCGGCTGGGAGCGGATTCTTATGCCTCGAGAGCTGGGAAGTTTTGGCTTGGGCTCTGTCCCCATCTAAAGCACAGGCTATGAGACCTACCTGGAAACAACGCCTTCTGAGAGCTCCCAATGTAACAACCTGAGATCCTCTTTCAAGGGTGGTGTGAGCTAGAGACATCGTCAATTACATTTCTACCTCATTTTGCACTTTTCTTGCTTTGAAGTTTTCTTAGAGCAGGTTCAATACCCTCGATTCGACGAGACTCGTCGAATTGTTAAGTCTTCTAATAGTAACTCTCTGGAAAGCTCCTGCCTTAGAGCTATCGTACTTAGTGACGAGTTGGAGCCTTAGAAGCATGCGAAGGGATAGGTCTGGAATAAGTCTTGTATGAGTCCTTTAATCGAGTCCCTCTTCTGTAATAGGCGCTTTCCGGTAGCAGGGTTTTTTTACGATTCCCATTCAAGTATTAAATAGCTTCGCCTCCCCTTTCCTTTTTCAAAGTCTAGTACTTATGGCGCAAGTCAGTCTCTTCAAGTGGAAGCAATTATAGGGGCTTCGGGTCTGAGGTAAGTCTTCCTGTATCATTGGTAAGCAAAGGGGTAAGCGAACATGGCTGTCTTTGTTAATAATAAAATGGGTAAGTAAGCGCAAAGAGTACGAATCTCTTTCTGTATTCAAGCCTGGTCCTAGTCGCTCGGACTCTTGTTGTAGTATGAGCCTTGAAAGTACCCGAAGTTAGGCAATCAGCACGAATTCTTAAAAAAAAAGGCCCTCTTAATGACTCTTCTTAGGGAGATAGGATCTGTTGCCTAGGAGCTCAGAGAAAGGTAGCGAAGTACTTTTTTTTTTAAAGCAAAGAGGAGTGGAGTGGCGGTCGTGCAAGCAAGCGAAGTATAATCAGAAAGCCAAAACGATTATGCAAACTTGGCCCCTTCAACTACTTAGACGCAGGATAGAAGATGATGGAGCAGCATACCGGAGGAAAACGGAAGTCCTAATTCTAATCAAAAATACAAAAACAAAAGAAAGAAAAATAAGAAATTCTTCGAAGAGACATCCTTGGAGCTAGGTTATTCTGATATAGACAACGTTTGGAGAACGGATGACTAGAACAGATCGGTAAAGGGCCAACCTCTATTCCTTATCAGGAATAGCGGCCTTAGAGCTTCTACTACTATCGGCTACCTAACTGTCGGGAAATCGGGGGTTTTGTCGGAGAATCGGTGTCGTGGTGGTGCTACGAAATGGCGATTTATCGTATAGAAGAATAGATACGCGGGCCTATTGATTGACCATAGATGCGAACCGATCGACCGCTATCTAAGAGAAGAGTTGTAGTTCTTCTATCGTTC
>MKEJ01051972.1:0-12500 GCA_001753735.1 Embelia ribes | reverse complement strand
AGATCGGCGGGGGCTTCAGAGGTAGGGATCGGTAGTGTGCCCAAGAATTCTCATCTGGTACCCAATGCTACCCAACCTGGTTCACGCATAAGCCAGTATGTATACCGGTTCGCCATTTACCAAAGAGCGAGATGCTACTCCTGTTTACGGCGGCGGAGGTGCCTTCCAATCACACAAAACAAAAAAATTAGAGAGAGGGTAGCCAGTCTATCTCAAATAAAGGGACACGGTGACACCTCTCTAATCCATTTGGGAGCCGGGCACTCAACTAACATTAAGAACGTTTCATACCGGTGGAGTGTTCACAGGAGGTACTGCAGAACATGTATGAGCCCCCTGTAATGGAAAAATACAATTTAATGGGGATTTGGTTCATCCCACACGTACGACTCGTTCACAACTCTCAGGTCCCCATTGACACCCGATTTCTGATAGAATTCCTGGTCTGTTCTGCTGTAAAAGCCGGCATTTATGGCACTGCTGCCACCAAGAATGCGTCCTCTGGCGTTGGGGATCCCATTCTCGGATGTGAAGGCTTGGGCAGGGGAGTCAAATGTATCAACCTCAGTGAGTGTGGCCAAGAATTCTTCTTGGGTTAGCAAATTGGGATTTCCATAAGGCCTCGAAAAAGCACAAGAATGCTTCTTATTGAGGCTAAATAATAAATTTTTATTAGTCTGACCAAACTCGGTAAATATTCATTTACATAAGAAAGTGCCGCAAATCGCTTTGCCTGCCCCAACTCAAATCAAATAATCAGCTATGAAGACGGGGTCTGGGTCGTCGATACGATGAACGGGAAATCCCCCGATGTTGCTTCATTGAAGTCCCTCATGGAAGAAAAATTGGCTGATGTAGAAGGCTTACCAAGGGGGATGCTTTTAGTCTTGTCTTTGAGTCACAGAAGGATGATCTATAATAACTATTTCCCGGAGGCAGATTCGCAATAAGGGCTTGGCTCTAAACCAGCGAATGGAATACGGGCGAGCCCTCTTACGCATGTAGGGTTAGGATCCAAGGTAATTGAATCCGTCTCACTTCTGCGCTCTTTGCTAGGTTTGAAACTGATTGAAATAGCTTACTGCGCCCACGTGTAACGGTAGGCAGGAATGCTAATTAATTAGTTTGGGGGGTTCGCTAGCTACTAACCCTTTGGTAGGAAAGTCTTTCTGAAAGGGGAGGAAGCGTTGAGTCTTTTACATCATCTTTTGTAGAATTCTCATCCGGGTAAGAAAATCAGTCTATAAGGACGCTTTAGTTCCACTTCTCTTGAAGCGTAATTCCTTCCTGCTAGTTTTCCTATCCTCGAATCTAAGGGGGAGCTTGATTTACGGCGAAGACTTGTGAACATCCGAACATTTTCTCCATCATCCAGGGAACGAATGGGGGTAGCTTCCTCTCTGCTAGGCTAGGAATAGGAAGACTTGAATGAAAAGAATTAGAAAGTTTGGAACTCTAGTACTTCCGAATCCATGCCTTTGAACAAAACCTATTCGGATTAACTGACTCCACCACCGCTTACGGTTATTTGAACAACGGTTATTTCATTTACCGGGTATGAACCAAAAGAAAGAGCTTCAACGGCTAAAAGACTTGCAGCTGATGAAATAGCTAAGGTTCCCTCGGGGACGGATCTTCACTTCTGATTCAATTGTTCGAGGAAGAAGTCTAATAGAAAGAGTCCCCCTAGGCCAATCGTAGATCACAGTCAAAGTAAGCAGCAGCCAAGCAGATGTGATTCTCTCTCTTCCTTTCTTATAGCGAGAACGATCTCGTTCGAAGTAGCTACCCAGCCACTTCTCACTGCTTGCATTGACTACAAGAATGAATCGTTTACGCTTATAGGAAGAGAGTTTTGATACTTACCATCGTCAGACTACCCTGCGAACTTCTTCTTCTTATACTTCTCACTCCTTCTTTCTTATTTGCATTGGAAACAAGATTTTCAGAGTTCTCTTTGATCTCTTAGCTCGGCTCTTAGCCTGGAAAAGAGTCCTTCTTTCTTATTTCATACAATGACCATTGAAACTAGCAGTGAGTATGAATTCATAGTAGAGTTCCTGCCCCTTGCTTGCATCATCTTATCCGTCTTTTGGCCACTGCCTACTCAGGCACTTCTGAACTCTTGTTTTGTTAGGGCATTCCATATGGACTTTCTTGAAAGACCTACCTGCCCAGGGAATGAGTTCTATTACTGGATTGACTTACTGTACCGACCAAAGGAATTGGCTTGCTGCTCTACTACCAGAAAGGAAGAAGAGAATGACATATATAACGAGATTGAAGTATGTTCCAGGACCGACATCTGTGAAAAAGCCGAACTCACACCTTCCACTTGCACTTAAACTGAATTAAGCAAAGTAGTATTCCCTAGGACTGCATTTGTAGGGGCTTACCTTATCATTGCAACTCGCCCGAAGGAATAGCGAATCGAGAAGGCATTAGCAATGGCAAGCAAGTCCCACTCGATAGCTGAGAACTTATACGTGAGAGAATGATTCCGAGGATCCTAGCCCTTCCCGTGCTAAGCGAGTGGAAAAGGTGATAGAAGTAGTATGCTCGATCCAACCCCCATGGAAAGAAAGATCTTCCCAACCCTCCTGGATCAAGAGTTGGTAACATCTGCAACCGCCCTAAGCGTGAAAAGCACGCAAGGGAAGGAGCGCGCAGAAGTCTTCCACGGATGCCACTACAAGGCCCTAAGCGCAAGAAGCAGACCAACTCCTCCATGCGCCGAGCACCCATAATAAACTGCATTGAAGCACCAAAATAAACTAAAGTAGAAGAAGAAGATCGGAAATCAATGAATTTCTTCTTGCACTTGAGGCACTTCAATCAATTAGTCGTTCAGCAGCAAGCAAGTAAGTAAACTACCTTCTCTTTCCGAAAGCAAGGGTGGTGGGACCGGCGTCCTATAACGAAAGGTCATTTGATCACTCAATCTCTAGAGATGCTGCGAAAGATACGGCATCAAAGAAAAGGGCTAGTATCTTTCCGGATAAGTTGGGATACCTCCCGTTAATCCCAAGAAGAGAGCGGGTTAAGGCTAGATTGCTACTTAATTTTCGTAGGATGATACCTATTAGTAGTGCTCTCCTGATCTGGTTTTGTTTGCAGATTTAGACGGAAGATTTGGTTCTATTCGTAGTAGAAAAAGGATTCCATTTCATTAGTGCAAAGCCTCAAAAGTCTCATGCTTCACACACCTTGCCAAAAGGAGATTATTGATATCACTCTCTAGAGAAAGTCTTCCTCTCGTATGACCATAGTGAGAGCTCTTGCTTCGAAAAGGGTCCGTAAAAGCCCTCTTTTAGTCGCCAGAGAGGGATAGGCTATGTAAGTAGAATAGTTCCCGCATCCAAATTAGTAATCTTAATGGCTGCCTGAGTCCACCTTGCGATTGGGTACAATAAGTAGGCCGTGTGAATCTACCACGAAATAAGGTAATAAGTAAGTTGACTGAGTGCATCCGGGATGGAATCCCAGACTAGGGGCGCGGTAAACTTCTTGAATGAAAGGTAGACGTTGGGCTAGAGTCGGTTCTATGCTTTTTGCTATAGGGGGTTGGCAAAAAAGAATCAATTCCAATAGGCTCTCCTTCGTAAAATAGGGTTACTAGGTTTTCCATATAGGGAGACAGAGAAAGGTAAGATCGGTGCCCTCTAACTTCCGCTAGGGCTAAACAAGCTAGTGCATAAAAAAGGGACTTCCTATTGTGGGTGAGAGGAATGGGAGTGAGATTGAGTCCGAGGGGTGTGATGACGAACTTAAAGAAAATTGTAAGCTTCTCTTTCAGCTTCTGTAAGGTAGCTTTCTGCATCTGCAAGGGTGCTTTCATCAATTTCTTCTTCTGCTAGGACTGCCTTTCGATAGCTTCTTCCAGGGAAGTTGAGGGTGATACCGGGATTTGAGCTTTAATAAAGTTCTTTCTTTAGACTGTGTTTCAAGCTTAGATCACTTCTTTGAAGCCATCTGAGATAGCTTCTATACGAGAACCCTCTAGAGATGCCTTGGTTGAACTCGGCTTCTATCACCTTGTAGTTTCAGGTTCGCTATCTTGGACTCGCATTCTATAGTAACTTTCCCTTAGTTTAGGAGGGATGAAATCCCGTGTATTAGGAGGGAGCTGCTTCGATGCCATGCTTTCCTAAACAAGGTATCCTTCCTCAAGATTAGGTTGAAGGGACGGGAGTCTCTCTCATGTCTTGAACTTCTTTCTCCTAGCGCGTAAGAATCTTCGGAAGTCAAGCGTCTTGCACCTGAAACAGTGGCTTTCGGATCAGCGAAAAAGGGAAGATGCTTATATTGATGCTGCGATACCATCTTTTGATGCTTCCTTTTCAGTTGGTAAGTGAAAAAGCCCTGAGTCCAGGATGGTAGATGCCGATGTACGACTGACAAATCACTTATTCCCAGCCACATATATAGAAAGAGGTGTGACATCTTTGTTCCACGAGCCTCTACTCTTTCGACAGGCAAAACTGCTTCTTCAAGGGGCGCTTATCTGAGAAGGCCCGAACGAGCTTGTCCCAAATGAATATGGCTACGAAACTACCGTCAGAGAGGTCTATTCCAGAACTTCCAATAGTTCCACCCCAGAACTCAAACTCATAAGTAGTCTTAATAGCTGTCCTCTTCCTCTATCTTCACTCGCTGCCTTGCCTTCGACAACTCAAAGTAGGAGTTACCATTGTTTTCTTGTAGTTGCCAGACTTGACCTTGCCGAGTCCGATAGTTTGCCCAATGGTTCGATTCGTAGTTAGGTATTCCCGGTCGACTAACTGTTGTGAGAATTAGTGAGTTAGGAGGTGTGCCTAGCCGAGTTGGGCGTGTGGTTAGGAAACCTTCGCTCACTCGGCTTATGGATCATTACCATTGCCATGGAGGCTAAGAGAAGGGAGCGTAGGAAAGCGAAAGGCGAAAGTACGAAGGGAGCGTAGGAAAGGAAGTTCTACTTTTTGGAAGGGACATTAAAAAGATAGCTTTCTCCCTGGCTCACTGGATAAGGCAACTCACTATTGCCACCCGGGGCGCCTTCGCCGACTCAGGACAGGAGCTCAGCATCGTGCGGTTCACCCAAAATGCGCATGTGACTTATCCTCTCCCTCGGTTGCTCCGTAACGGCGCCCCCACCAGTGACGCGCGGCGGAGGAACGAGCTGAATTGAGCGCTTTCATCTTAAGTCAACTGCCTCGAGAAGGGATTCATCCTTCAGCTATAGGATTAGAGAAGTCCGCTTTCATCCCTGGTATGCTATGCTAAGAAAGAAGGACTGATAATAGCATAGCAGGTAACCAAGAGAATAATGAAGCGAAGAAAGAAAAAGAAAGATAATGAATCATAAAGAGGTATGAGTGGAGGTATGAGTCTTCCAGTAAAGAAACTCCATATGAATTAGTGGGACACTTCTTGCTTACTGCACTAGCGGTCATCTGTCAATGTTTAGCAAATAATTTCATTTAGTAGGAACGGGTATCCATCACAAAGAAGGAAGGTGAAAGGCTAACCGCAACTTTAGCATATTCTTCCGGTTTCCAGAAGCATCATCTTAGAACATTGCAGGGTCGGTCATATCGCAAAAGCGAATCTTACAGCATTTACCATGAAAAGTAGGTATCGCACTTTCTCATCAGTCGAAGCTATCTCCATCTGTTAAGAAGAAGGCATGGTACCTCGACCCGGACTACTATTAAAGAATAAGAACTCGTTGGCTTGCGTTCGACCGAACTCTATTCTTACATAAACCAAGCAGCCAGAAAGACCACTCTGAAGCTAGCTTTCGTTCTAACCCGATCTTATATCTCTCATCGTGAAATGAGCTACCTATCTGAATGTCGAAGATGCACCAGCCACCCCATTGGGAGAGAGTGTAATGGCACCGGCACCTGATCTCATTGAATTTATGAGTGTTCACCCGAGCTTGATCTTCTATTTCTATTATACAATCACGTGACTTTGCGAAAGACATACCCGGTTGAGTTCAACAAAACCAATCGATAAGAGGAAAATCAGTCCTTGTTCTACCATTGATTCACCTTCTTCCCATGAAACCGACCTATATCCCAACCAATCCAGCAAGCGAACTTGTAGGTCTGACTGGCTTGAAAGCAGGAAACTCTCATCGGAGAACGAGTTCACCCGCCATTCATTAATCGATCGCTATCAGTGAATTTTATGTAATAGAAAGGGGTAGGGGTGCGTCCCCAGCCGCCGACGTGAGCGCGGTGGGAACGGGCTGGGTTCGCCTCCTTAGCCAAGAAGACAAGACGGCTAAGGAAGTCAGCAGCTATAATTATAATTAATAAAAAGGATAGAGCGGTCCTACTCCTGGCTTTTGGTATCGAGACAAGGATCTAATCCATTTAGTCAAATCAAACGAACTCCCGTCCTCATTGGAGGCCCAGGTTCCGGATTCTAGGAGGAGAACCGAGACACCTCACTCATGGCACCTAGGCGAACTTCCCCGTTGGAGAGGCAATGGAGACTAAACCCCCAATTTCCTCACTCTTTCCGAACCTAAGCCAACTATCCCGTCCTTCCTAGCTCTAGCTTGTGTCTTCTCGGCGAATGCCCAGTCTCTCGATGAATAGTCAGCTCTCCCTTCTATTTAGGTTCTTCTAGAAAACCGGTAACAAAAGAAGCAGTTTTCCTTTGATTTGCTCTTAAGCGGTGTTAGTAGTGGTAGCTACTGAAGACCAAGGAATAGACCCCAAACTATCCCCTCTTAGGTCGGTTCTATGCTTCCCGAGTCCACATTTCCTTCTTTAGGATTGAATAGAGTAAGGGCTGCCCTTTACTTGTTCTATTAGTTAGAGTAGTAGTCTCCGATCGATGGAGAGGTAAATCAAACTCATTTAGTTGCCGAAGCGCAGAGCTAAAGAGTCTCTCTGCTTGCTTGTTCTTTCTTTTTATGAGTAAGCTATTACCGCTTGTAATTACTTCTCTTAATGTGGTTGTATCATCGTCGAATCGTTAAATGCTATGTCAGTTAAGCGAGAGTCACTACGATATGAGTTCTTTCTTCCTTACTCTATCACTTAGCCTTAGTGGGCCTAGCTGACCGGCACGGAAAGCAATGGAATTCTTTTAAGCAACACTCCGCTATCAGACTAGTTGCGAACGGTCACCTTGTTGAGAGCTCGGTAGTCTACACACAACCGCAAGCTCCCGTCTTCTAGTACTAAAAGGGGAAGTCTGCTTTGCTGCATCTTCTACTACCACACACTCATCCCAGGATAATCATATTAAAGTTCTCTAGACCGATTGGACAGAACTGCTAGCCTCCTTCTTCGCTTCCAAGGGCCTCTCTCCCGGAGTTCAGGCTTCGAAAGGGGCGCAAGCAAAGCCTTCCTAGCTTCCAAATTCAGTGGCTTAGAGAGATTGAGCCTCCACTTCAGCAGAACCATGCTGGGAAAATAAGGGAGAGCGCGGGGACCCCTTCAACGAGAGACAGGTGCATTCATTCATTCTTGTGCTCATCGATCTGTGCTTAGGTCTGACAGTAAGTAGGGCTCGGTTAGGACACTTGATCTGGTTCAGCTAGGTTCTTCCATGCGATGATGTATGCGTATCGGTACCTTCTTCAGGAATGGCGGCATGGCTTACGAGTGAGGATGCCCAGTCTCGGAACTTATATTATGAATCTGAGCCTGCTAAGAAAGCGGATTCCTATTATTATGGAATCTAAAGTGATTCCTATCCTGGATTTGGAAGGAAAGAGAAAGAAAAGCCATCTCAGTCTAAGTGGAAGTAGTTTCATAGGAAGAAATGTGAAAGTAGGGGCTGCTAAGCGCCCAGACCCAGAATTCATTGAAAATGGAGTTCTTGGTACCGGTCAAGCAGAAATAATATGAATAGCGAGCCAGCACTATATTTATTGATTGGAAAGAAGGTGCCCGTCGTACTAGTCGTACTAAAAAGGCCGGTAGCCCGGTACCATTAAAATACCTTTTCCATATGAATCAGCCGATGGAAAACAAAACAACAACCTGCACGAACAACTAATTCTTCACATTTGATTGAGCTCTGCGACAAGCTACTACGTTCAATCCTCTCTATCTTGCAAATCCCCCACTAAAAACACCTCCAAAGGAGGGAGCCAATCTCCGCTGAGGAGAGGGAAAGAGGCTAGCCTAGTTTTCAACATTGGATTGTGTGCCCCCACCCCGGACGGGAGTTGAGAAGTGAACTGGGGCCATGAATGAGAGTAGTATTGGCCCTGCCGTATAATAATCGAACATAGTGTTCTACTATTCACGAGTAGTTTTGCCGTTCCGGAGGCTGATCTCATAGAATTCATAAATCCCAGTCAGTAAGTAGGAGTCACTAAGTATAGAGGGGTTCGCAAGCCCAGGGGAGACTGCTACGTACAGGTTTCCTGTTAATTAGTCTGACCACAGGCATTCCCTTTGGAAAAGAAAGATTCAATAGCTGGCGGGGCGCCCTGGCCCTGTCAGGTGAATACGTTCGGTGCGATCAGTCCCTTACTTTGATCAGTGTGATCCAGAGTCTAACTATCAATCTTGAGCTGCTGCCTTAGCGCATGCTCTTGATCCTTGCCTATAGTACGAGATTGGTGCCCTTTTGGGCTTTCACTTGTGAGTTCTAGTCCCGTTAGTCGTGAACAAGTCGACGAAAAGCTTCATCCCCTGGGCCTCTTGCTCTAGTTCACACCACCCCGGTAGCAACAATAAGAACGCGCACACGCACATGCGCTATAGTAGTGTGAACGAAAACGAACATAGTAAGTAGTGTGAGAACGAACTTAGCCATGGGTATGGAGCCAAAGAGAAAGCGCAAGCGGCTTTTCACCTACTTGATTGAACCATAAAAGTGATCTCTTACCGTGTCACGTATAGCCACGTATAGTATAGCATGGCATACTACTTTTGACTTCTTATCGTCCGAGCAACGGAAGGCTGCTAGCAATCAATCACCCCTCTGGGCTTCAGCCTCTCGACTTTGGTCCTCATAAGAGGAGTGAAGTTTGAAGGAGAGAGAAAGTTCTTTTATCAAATAGTCCCGCTTCCTTGCTTCGAGGAGCATAATGCATAGTATAAGAAGGGACATAGAAGGAGCTGCTAGTAGTAGGATGCACAGAGGGACTTTAGTCTCATATTCATGCCCAGAGTCAACTGCTGGTGGTTCAGAAAGTGAATCAGATTCATCCTATAATAAGTAAGAAGATGGTACGAAAGGGATTGATTGGGATTCATCGACATCTGAGATTCATTTTGAAACCAATGGCAGATCGTACTGGCTTTCGGTGCTTGCCATTTTACGAGTAAAATCCCAAATTGGCTGTCGAAGCTCAAGAAGTTGGAGGTACTTGACCTCTCTTATAATCAGATCACGGGCTTGATCCCAGGTTGGTTCGTTAATTGAGGGCTGCCGATTGCGCCTGCAGCGAGAAGAACTTCACCCCTTTCCCTCACCATGGAGTGGTGATAATGCCCTAATTCATCTCTGTAAACTACTCCTACTCCGATGGCCTATTGTTTCGAACCTGTATTTGTGGTAGAATAGGCTAAGAGGACTCTCTCGACGCTCGCATAAACTTTTTCTTTGATGTTAGAGACTTTAGCGTAGCTAAGGAGATCGGAGGCGCTGTGGCCTTTGCCGGAGCTGTCGAAGGTGGAGCCCCCAATCTTGGTGCCTAATTCATTAGATAAAGTAAATACGTTCTAGGGGTTGATTACGGCCTCTAACATCCCATCTCCGAGCGCCGATTGCCAGTTCTTTCACTCGGGGCTGAACACATCGGAGAATGCAGAGACCACTATCAGTAGTATATTCCTTTCCTGGGAAAAGAAATAAGAAAAAGTCCATTTATTTTATAGGGCGTATTCACTCAAGAGCCTCTTCAGGAGCGGAGGCTTTCAGTATCCATCTCTGCGGATATCTCCACTGCATTTTCCATTAGACTATCTAAAGCTCGAGAATGCAGCTCTCGCATCTCAGCACTCTCAAAGGACGAACGCAGCTACTTTTGCCCCCTCAAACATTCTTTTTGAAATTGATCTAATATTGTTGAATGCATTTCTCTTACCAGTGCCTTTCGTTGTTCTAGATCGACGAGGGGAGTAAACCATCCGAACGAGAGTTCAGACCAATCCCATTCATCCTGGTCTGATCCGAAGGTATCTTGTTGAATGAATTGATCCATTGTTGTATGCCTTACTTCTTAGTTTCTTTTTTCCTACTTGAATCCGCCGTACTTCCTTTGATTACTCCTGAGATATAGTGGAAAGATTTTGTTATGGTGGAGAGTGGGGAGTGAAAACACCAATGCAGCAGAGAACGACCGCATGAATCGGAATCCACTTAACTTATTAAGAAAGACGACCGAGAAAGAAAGGCTCCGCGTTCTCCAAGTGGTTGATCTTAGCTTAGCGTGCTAGCCGCTGCTTCATTTCGTATAGTGATAACGCTTTCTCTTTCTTAGGGCTCCGCCCCCCTTGTATAGGTTGGGTAACTTTGGTTACGCGGCTTTCTATTATAGAGGTCTTTTTTCTCTGACTTGACTCAGCTTGACCTACTTGACTCAGCGGTTAGAGTATCGCTTTCATACGGCGAGAGTCATTGGTTCAAATCCAATAGTAGGTAAAACCGACCGAAACCCCTGCTTTTGCCAGCATGACAGCAAGCGCGGACTGGCAGCAAGGAGTCAACTGAATGACCAAAGCATCGGTTGCTTCCACTTGTGGTCTTCTTCGATCGCCTTGACACATCTTTCCAGGAACCCCCCCTCTATTCTTCTTTTCATCTATGTGGGCTGCCTGCCCCGTCCCGAATAGACGAACAGGAACAAGCTGAAGAAAGGCGCGAGAGAGAGAGAGTTGATACTCAACTCACCTCCCCTCTTCCACAAGTAGGTGAAGACCAGGAGGGCCGGAAACCCCAACGGGAAACCTTTCACCACGCCACACGATTCTTTCGCGAAGCGCTCTCTCAGACCTTTCCACTCCTGCCCCCGCAAGCAAGAAAAGAGGTTTCAAGATAGCAGGCGACCAAGTGAACAGCCCCGAGCAAATCCTCTAGAGAGCGTACCCTTTTTTTCTACTCTTTCTCTCTTCTAAGAACAACTAAGAATCTAAATATAAAAAGAAAAAGAAGAATTTGTATATTCTATGGACCCCCCTTATCCTCCGACCAATGAGGTGATGACACATGCATGCGTGCCATATGAACTTCTAAAGAGTGGGTTCAAAACCTGGGTGGCACTATATAACTCAATCCATTATAGGGCTATTGGTGGATTATTTCCATTTTAGAATAAACTCTGAGATGGAGGAGACTTTAAGGAGACTTTGTCGAGATAAGGACTTGCAAAAGTCGAGTAGTCGCAGAAGACAAGTGAAAAGTCTCTCGAGGTTTCGCCGTGGGAATTTCCTCCTCGGCAAGTAGAGTTACCTCAGCCAGCCAGCTAACTTCCTAATCTGTTTTCTCGGCCTTTGCCGGGTACCGCTTCCTCCCTTTGGCTAACTTCCTAATAATTTCGTAGTCGGCAATTGTGAAAAAGATAAGAGCGGAGCGGATCTAATTCCTCAAAGGTTTTTTCTTTAAACTTCCTTTTTACTGGAGCGGTCTTCATCTGGTGCATATTCATTAGTTGGGAGGGAGCTTTCCCCCATCTTGGCTAGACAGGTTTATAGGCCGATCTTCTTACTTCTCTTCGCATCTCGAAAGACGCAAAAGATCTGTTATTAGCTTATTCAAGCAGTCGAAGGTCCTTAAAAGCCTGTCTTTTTGGCCTACTTTCATTTAATTTTTGCGTCAACTAAAGCGGCATCCGCGTAACATGGTGAGCTTCTTTTGCTTCCCAACTATGGTAAGATGCTTCTGAGGAAGAAAGATCATCTGGTATATCGGGCTTCCTGCTTGCTTAGATTGACGCTTTTTTCTGGGAGTGAAGACATTCCTTTTCATAGACCCCATTTTACCTATGGTTATGGAACACAGGACCTACCATTCTTACTTAAATTGCCAAACAGCCTCGCGGACTTGAAGGTAGGGCTTTAAGACGGAGGGCTTACTTTCTCACTTGCCTTCCTTTTTCGACCAGCCTTGTTAGATTGAGAAAAGGGGGAAACTACCTAATCCAATAAGATAAGAAAGATCAGTTAGTCAAGGAATCCAGAGAGTGAAGAGAGTGAGGTTTAAGCAACTAGTGGCTGAGATTCATTAAGTCAATTAAGTTAAGTCCGCTGGGATTCTTTCTTAGATATCTATTTTTGGGACTTTCATCCACGACTGGAACTCCATCCTATTTGATTAGTCAAGTTTAGGCCTTTTCTTGCATGCAAAGGATTAGATTCCGCCAGGTCCCTCGGTCAACCCTCTGTCCCGCCCCCGCAAAGGGAGCCAATGTTTCTTATTTGAGAAACATGTGTTAAGCATCTTTCTTTTTGCCTTTCGCTGCTTTTAAGGAAACAAGGCGGTTGTCTTTTTCTCGAAATAAGATTAAACCGTCATCTCACGAATTGGATTTGAACCAATAT
>MKEJ01051949.1:0-11282 GCA_001753735.1 Embelia ribes | reverse complement strand
ATTGTAAACCTTAAGCGGATAGTATAGTTTAAGTACCTTGGGAGTATTATTAAATTTTCAGAAACCATGTGGGTCAAATTGTAATTTACCACAAACCAAAGCCTCAGAACAACGCATTCTCCCGTCTTCTCATTTTCTACAGTACACTCCACTCCTCTTATCTTTCAACATGATATAAATACACATATACATACATACATACATATATGAGTATATAGTATATACATACAGAGAGCGAGGTGAGAGTTCTATTGGGGGCAGGGGAAAACCTGCAATGCTTCGTGCGGATTATTTGGTATTTCTGTTGGCTGCCGCGGCCGTAGTGGCTGTGGAATGCGGCGGAGTTAGTGGTAATGTAATGAGGCTGGAGAGGGTTTTTCCGGCGAGGGCGGAGATGGATGTGCTCTGGGCTCGGGACCGTGCTAGGCACGCCCGCATTTTGCAGGGCTTAGCCGGCGGTGTCGTCGATTTTCGGGTCCGCGGTAACTCTGATCCTCAAGCGGCAGGGTATATTCACAGTTGAATTCTATTTATGTTTATTTATATGTGTTTGTATATAGCTATCTAGTTCTTAGCTATTCATGTGTTTATCTTATGTCTAATTTACCTCATTTTTAGGCATTAGTCCCGCATATGATCTTACTACAATTGAGTTTTAAGTGCTTGTTTGGCTGAAATTATTTAGATAACAAGAGACATTTTTATTATCCAGGAACGAGAAAAATTCAGGTAATGACCAGAATGATATCTAATTTTGGTTTTACTAAGCTGACCCCAAATTGTCGGATTAAGGTTTGGATTGATGTTGTACCTTATACTCATCCTATTCAAAAACTTATATTCTTTTTTCTCTTTTTCTTTTTGGGTCAGAAGTGTGGGTTTTTTTAGTTGAGGATACAAATGGATATCAACTTATAAGTAAATGGATTCTTTGGGGTGCAATCTTTTGAGTAGCTCAATTCTAATTAGTTCAACTTTCATATTTTTAGTCTTTTATGTGTTACGGAAGTTATAACACAATTGAAAGTTACATTTCACAAATAAAGACTTCGTGGTCCTCTAGCTATACTCGTATTTTTACGGTGTTGATGCAGGATTGTAGATATAACTGATACGGAAACAATAGTTGATTTCCTTTGTCAGAGCTAAAGTGCAGAACAGCTCTTTTCTGTTGAATACATTGTTCTTTCCCTAGTACAAACTTCAAGTAGCAGAATATGCAAACTATGTTTTGTTCGAAGTACCGGATTAGTTACACTCCTTAACCCTGTCCATTGTTTTATTTTAGGATTTATTATACGAAGATTAAATTGGGCTCGCCACCAAAGGAATTCAACGTGCAGATCGATACTGGAAGTGACGTCTTGTGGGTTGCTTGCAGTACCTGTAGTAACTGTCCCAAATCAAGTGGACTCGGAGTACGCATCTACTTTTGCCACATCACCAACTGTGGTGACCCGGCACTCATCTTGTCGTGTGTTCTTACTTCCCGGGGTGGTGCACAGCATTTATTTGTAGCTACGTTCTCACGATTTCACATGCTCATTTTTCCCCTTGTGTTATGCAGATTGAGCTCAACTTCTTCGATGCCGCCAGCTCATCAACTGCAGCCGCAGTTTCTTGTTCGCACCCAACATGTTCTTCTGTGGTTCAAACAACAGCTGCTTCATGCTCGAGCGAGAGTAATCAGTGTGGCTATTCGTTCGAGTATGGAGATCTTAGTGGAACATCTGGTCTCTATTTTTCTGATTTTTTATACTATGACACCATATTGGGGCCTTCTATGATTGCTAACTCTTCCGCAGCAATTGTTTTCGGGTAAAGCTCACCCCTAACTTAAAAATGCTTAATAGCTAACTTATGCAAAAACTTGTTTAGAGTAGTTAATATCTTGACACTTGGTACTAACTTGCGTATTGTGATAATCAGCAGACCTAAAGCCCACATATATCTTCTTATCTTACAAAAGCTCAGTGGCGTTTATGTGCATATCCAAAACACCCAATAACTCGATTTCAAGGATAGCTTGGAGAAGAGGATTGGACTACTTTCAGTTTCTTATTAAAATTGCAAATATACTCATCTGTATGTTTATGTGCACCAATTTTTGACCTTCTATTGTTCTCTTGGGGGTTGTTTTCAAACTTATGGCCCTAAAACTCCATTGGGATTTGTTGTTTAATTAGTCCATGAGCACCAAAATTTGAAATCAATACTGGCATTGAATTCTAAGCTTTATCTAGTGCTGTTTAATAACTCTTATGCCTGTGCTGATTATCTCTTTTCGTTGGCTCGAACTTGAAAAAATAGGATGGTTCATGGTTGTGTTGGCATCTGTAAACAGGTGTAGCACCCATCAGTCTGGGGAGTTAGCTGATATGGAACACGCAATTGATGGAATTTTCGGGTTTGGTCCACAGGATCTATCTATTATATCTCAGTTGTCTTCTCAAGGGATCATCCCCAAGGTGTTCTCTCATTGCTTGATTGGAAGCGGCAATGGTGGCGGAACCCTAGTTCTTGGTGAGATTCTTGATCCAAGCATAGTCTACAGCCCCCTTGTCCCATCACGGTATGTGTTCTTGCTTTCTGCTAGAATCGCAACCTTATTTATTTATTTTTTTTAAATTATGATTGTAGCTCTAAACTATGTATGTGGAATGTTCTTGCTTTATTGAGAGACTGTAGTTTCTTTCTTTTTCCAGGCCTCATTATAATTTGTACCTACAGAGCATTACTGTTAATGGACAAATGCTGCCTATTGATTCAGCAGTTTTTTCAATGTCAGACAATAAAGGAACCATTGTTGACTCTGGAACGACTTTGGCATATCTAGTGGGAGAAGCCTACGATCCTTTTGTCAGTGCTGTAAGTTTTTTTTCTCTTCTATGAATTGTATCCTTGTGCTCACTTGTATTTATTGCGGTGAAACGAATATCTATTTTGGCGAATTGTTTGCTCATTCAAGTATAGCTGAGGGCAACATTGGAAACTCAATGTAACAGCCTTCTTATATCCACATACTTGAACAACTATGTAATTATACAAATAAGTGACACTAATCTGCTAGATGCTTTAACCGGTGTATTGATGCTTAATTGCACGAGTTTTGTCGTTGTGCAGATAAATGCTGCAGTTTCACAGAATGCAACACTCGTCACGTCATCAACTGGGCACCAGTGTTATATAATGCCCACAAGGTGAATCTCATTGATGAATATACACAGATACATTGATATTCTGCTACTGTTTAGACACCTGAAGATCGTATATTTATGTTCTTGCACAGTACGATAGAGATGTTTCCGTTGGTTGCTTTAAACTTTGCTGGTGGTGCATCAATGGTTCTAAGACCAAAGGACTACCTTATCTATTCTTTATTCGGGGTAAGACCCTTCTTTAGGAAATAGATGTTGCATTTTTCTTCTTTCGATAACATTTCAAGTTCGTAACATTTAATCTTGAGTTGGATGACTTTGTATGACAGGAGGGTGCTGCAAAGTGGTGCATTGGCTTTGTGAAAGTTGAGGATATTGGAGTAAACATTTTAGGAGGTTTGTTCCTGGACTAAAGATATTACTCTTGTTCAAATATTAGCGATTTCCTTGCTTCAGATATTGTTACTAAAACCGTTTGCTCCCAATTATACTTTTCTATGTTAGTTATTTTGGACTAATTTTTGTTTTCCTTTTGTGCTTTACATTTCTATAAATTTAGATCATTGTAAGAAATATTGCGTAAAATCAACATCTTTTATTCTCGAAATATGAACTTTGTGTTTACTTTGTCATTTGTGTTATCATAATTGCGCAATATTTTTCATGCAGATCTCGTGCTTAAAGATAAGATATTTGTTTATGACTTAGACCATCAACGGCTTGGGTGGGCTGACTATAATTGTAAGTATAATCATAATCCCATCTTCTCAAGCATAGATAAGCTCCCATCTTCAACATTATTTACATAATTTCTCTAACTCAGGTTCTTCATCTGTTAATGTCTCCATAACCATTGGAAAGGATGAATTCATCGATGCTGGGGAATTGAGTGCAAGCAGCTCATCAAAAAATGCTTGGTATTATAACTTGATAGTTACAGTGATAAATCTCCTTATACATTCGTCAATGCTTGTTCGTATCAGCTGTTCAATGGTTTCCTTAAGTTCTAGCTTAACTTGTTCACAGTAAATTACAACACTTGCTCAATGCCTATAGTTTATTCCAATTTTTGTTTGAAAAAAATGTGGTTGCTTTTTTTTGCTGTTAAATTAATATTTGCATACATGAAGGAAGTTTTGTTATAGGAAAATGCTATGTAATAAAATCAAAGAAAACTTAAACATTGATTTAAAACTCATGTGAATCTCATACAGAACCACCACTAATTCACAGCAGCTATCATGAACTACCCTAAAAATACTAGTAATATACCTCTTATTTGGAAGAAATAAGCCAAAAAAAAAGCTAAAATCAATACCCAATCATTTAATTGCATAGCGCTTCAACCGCTAGAAGTTTGGTAATGGATTTGCAACCACTGGGCAGGAAGCTCGCTTCCAATGCTTAAATGTTTCCTAAAATGCTTTTAGCCGTCACTGTGCGCACGTTCACATCAGTCGGGTCTCCACCAAACTCCTCAAATAAAACCAACACGTTGTTGTCAGGTTTCAAGAAAGACCGAGGCACATGATACCTAAGCAGAAAGTTAATCACGAAATTTAGAATTTGTTCTAAACTTTGAAAATGCAAAAACTTGTGCAAGTAGCTTTATTTACCATCTCTGCGACGATTCGCCACATCCAGTTTGGCATTTATCACTACCATAGTTTCCCCGATAATCGCAATTCGGGGAGCATCCGCTATAACCGGCATAATAGCTTGGCCAATATCTACCAATGCTATTGCCATTGACCCAGGCGACTCCTTTACCTAAGCCTAGCAAATCCAATACAACGGGATCTTTACCGGATGGAGTTCTAAAGGATGTCTGGAAAAGAAGAAATAGTTAAATAAAATTTCATCAAATTTTCTTGGAACACAAACTAGAGCAAAATGAGTCAATTACCTTGTACCAAACAAACATTATGTTGGTGGGAAGGTTTTGCTTTTTCCAAATTCCATCAAAGCGCTTATTTTTCATGAAAAGTCCACTCTCTACGTTGCTAAATCCTTTAAGCCCTACTTTGTATGCCCAATGGTTATTTTGCAGGTACATAATATTTCCGGTATTGCTATGTAGTGAAACTGTGCCATATATACCGACTTTTGTTTTTTCCAAATAGGCCCCATAGTTCTGACCATGATAAAAAAAAATAAAATGTATCAGTAATTCTGGAAACGCAGACAAAATACCGAAAAAGGTATCGGTGCTTACTTGCCGACCGACAGTAGCACTGAGTAGTGTGATTGTGTTCAACCCATTTCTCGTTCGAAAGGGACTAGATTCGAAGTCAAATGAGTATGACTCATTGGCCCATTGTGTTCCTGAAAATTTGGATGACATTAGATCGAGCACATGATAGACCAGAATACAAATTCAAAAGCAAGTTAAATTTTATTTATTTATTTTTTAATTACCAATGTGATCCCCATTAACGAACACGTGAAGAACATGCCCGCCGGTATGAACCTTTAGAATTACATCATTTCTCCAATCAGGGTTCTTATGATCAATCCTTGCACTGCAGAACAAAAATATATGTTATTTATTGTTGTAGAATAATATAAAAGAATAAAAAGCTTACTAACAAGTTCCAACTTTTAGTACAACGATAATCTAATATGTTATTAGAGCTTAGGAACAAAGAGATTATATCAACAAGAAAAAAGAAGAAAAAAAACCAATAAGAAAAAAAACAAAGAACCGCACATGTTGTGCCTCCTAGAATTTGATAGGCTTAAAAATGAATCCGAACTATACGTGAAGGAGAGTATTGAATAATATAAAAAAATAAAAGTTACCCCACTAACAAAATCGAGCTTTTAACACGACGATAACTTTAACATTCATATTCCACAATATAAAACCAATGGTCATTATATCAGCTTTCAAATGCAATTTTGGGAACAAAATATGTACTTGTAACATGATAAAGAGAGAGTATTACCTGGTCGTATACCATAAGTAATCAGAGGTATCGTTCGTGATGACCGTCTGATCTTGTAGTCCTTGGGTGTATATATAATCCTTCCCATGCTCGTGTTTCCAATTTTTGAATTGGAGCTCTTCTGGTTTCCATGACCACTTCCAGTGTGAGCCAGCTTTTTTAGCAGCAGTATTGGTCTCGTCTATTTCCTTAACCATAATTGATGTTTCTGCAGTGACCTGATCGTAACGAAATGATAACATTCATTAGAGGTGAAATGAAATATTTTACGCGCTGTTGAAACAAATATAAATTCAACTTACACGAGCAGTGTTGTAAGCTTCAGTTTTGCAATCTGGAAGGATGGTAATAGACCAAGCAGGAACAGTGTAATTCCTCCCTTCGAAATTAATCGTTGCATCTGTATCGTTATTACCATTCCCAAAAAAGCAAGCCCTCGTACCATTATCGTCATAAACTGTTGCCTGCAAAAAAAAAAAAAAACGATCATACGATCAGCACTATAAAAAATTTTATATTAAAATTAGAAATTAAAAAGGAGAGCAGGTAATTAAATACTTACATCGACCAAGGATTCATATTGTATGCTGTTTACAGTACCATATGTTAGAGTTTTCTCCATCGACATAAGGAGCTGATGCAGGTTCTTGAGATGTCCCCACTTCGGTTGATTTTTATTTCCTATAAAATAATGTCATTATAAGTAGAAAAATAATATAACTTTTTCAGATTTAATTCCCAAAAAACTAAACAGTTTATAGTAATTTTTTATTTTTATTTTTGTCGTACCGTATTCATCTAAGGGTGCATCGTAATCATAGGTTGTAGCAATATAGGGACCTCCCGCTGTGCGTCCAAAATTAGTGCCACCATGGTACTGGATAGAAATATAGAGAAATTTAATACATTTTATTTAAATAAATATATATATATATATACATGTTACTAGCAACCGATACCATGTAATAATTTTGCACTGTGCCACCATATTGGAAGAAGCGAGCAACAGCGAAAGAAGAATCTTCCGGTGTTCTGCCCGGAAATTGGCCTCCCCAATTTTTGAACCTAATTTTAAGACGTAAAAAAATATATAAAAAAAAAATTGTGCATAGTTATCATATATTTGAAGTCGTTAATTAAAAACCCGAGTACTTAAGCAAAATACGTAAAATCTGATTAACTAACCATCCGATCCAATTTTCTGTCCACATTTTCGGATGGCCTGGAGAGGGTGTAAACTGATCGCAGTAATAGCCGTTGCAAGTATTTATCTGTGCAAAAAGTGAGTATTTATTTGTAAAAATTTTCAAATTAATTAATTTTAAAAAATAAGGAGTTAAAATTATAAGTATGTACCATTCCTTCGGGCGGATTCGGTTGTTGGCACATAATCCATGGCACTCCAATATTGTAGGATTGCGCCAAATCAGCGCACCATTGGATATATGTTTTCCCGTCGGGTCCAAAGTTGCTCATTACATTTCCATATTCATTTTCGATCTATGTTTAAATTTTTTTCAAAAAAACAATAAAGGAAAATATATTAGGAGTGACATAATAACAAAGTAGATTTAGTGTAAAATAAAATGAAAGGTATGAATCAGCATAATCATATTTTAAAACTATTTTTAATGATGAAACTTTCATAACAATTACATTAACTGCCAATAAAAAAAAATTACTAACACTGACACTTACTAACATGATTATTGGACTAGTACTCTTATTAAGTGATACAATAATCTTATATGCTAGTATAACTAATGATAACATGTTTTAATCATTTTCATTTTGTGTTTTATATTTTCTTATATAAAGATTATGTCAGCAAAACATTAAAAAGTACTTCTATTTTTTATAACAAGAAAAGAACAGTGGAATACTAAAGTTATTTCATGGTCTGTCGTGAATACCACATTTTGGAAAAATACTTTTTTAATAACATAACTTTCAAAAAACTTGTATTAACGGCCAATAAGCCAAACATATTATTTGACAGAAAACTAAACGATTGCATGTTTATTCATTTAAATCTTGTGCCTTATTATCAATATTATTTATTATTATTAATTTTTTTTTTTTTTTGAGAAAAACTAATGATTACATGTTTACGACATGATGAAATGTTTTTCAATCTAATATGATTGTATACGTAATGTTAACATGCTTATGAATAACGTTATTAAGTGATGCAATAATCTTACACATTCTAATAAAACTTTTGATTCAATTTCTATTCATTTACAGTGTTTTGTCTTTAAAAAAAAAAAAAATTATGCCACTGATGAACATTATGAAAAGTTTGTTACACTGGAATCCATAACAGCATTATCATATGGTGATTACCATGTTGCTACTAGAGTCATTTTATTTTCGTCACTTGTGTACCATATATTGAAAATAATATATTACATTAACGGCTACAAAAATTAAAAAATTATTATTGACTCCACCCGTTTATGTACACTACCAACACCACCTCCGGGCACCACCATCACCCATCACAGTGTACTCCCACCACCACCACAACGCGCCACCAACCACGGCCAAAATGCACCGACATAGCGCACCAACACGATTGCCACTTTATTTTTATTTTATTTTTTTTTTTTTGTTAAAAAATGTATTTTTGAATTTTATAGAGGAGAATAGGATATAGTAAGAGAGAGAGAGTGTGTAAAAGAAATTGGAAATGAAAAGAATGAAAAGGATTGATATGAAAATGGAAAGGACGAAGATGGTACAAAATAAAGGCGGTCGAAAAATGCATATGAATAGGAGGTTGAAAATGAAGGGAAAAAAGATAAGAAAAAGAAAATGAAAAAGTTTAAACTAAAAAGTATGATAAATTGGAGGGAAATGAGTATTTTAGTAGTTGATGGAGTGATATCAATAATTAATTTAGTGGGGTAATAGAGAAAAAATGAATGTCTATTTTGTTTGTGTTGTCAAAGAAAAAAATAATGCTTTTAAACAAAAAAAAAATGATACAAATAGAATTACGACCAAAAATATTCATCCATTAAGGGCTCGATTGGCATAAGAAATCATAGGAAAAAAAAAACTACATAATGCAAAAAAAAAAATAATATCTTAAATTTTTTTTTAATAAATATTGACTAGTGTTTATAGTTTTGGTAGAAAAAAATATTTTTTTAATTGAAAAATGTTGAATAATAATTTCTCCATTAAAAAAATTACTATAATATTTTTAAAAAATTTTCTAAAAATTAAAATACAGATGTAAAAAATTTCTTACCTATGTTTCTGATTTGAAAATTTTAAAGGGTAGAAATGCCGGGCTCTAAGCTCTTGATGGTCAATTACGCAACTAAAATAGTTGTACCATCTATAATTAAAAATTAAACATTGTCGTCCTATAGTACTATAAAAGAAATAAGAAGTCCTTAGTCTTGTTTTTCTTATTTTTGTTTTTGGGGAAAAAAATTGAACAGACAGATTATCCACGGAAGGAGAGTGTCTAACATAAGTGTAAAGGTCAGTCATATTTTTATCTATAAAAATAAAATTTATAATAAAAAAATTTAAAAATAATTTTATAATTATTTAAAAATTATATTTTTGTAGTTTAGAGGTCACGCCTCATCTTATTTTAGACACTCATTATCCATACCATGACAGCACCGTGGGGTCCACGTAATTCAAAGACGCGTACGAAATGAACAAAATGGCCCCATACGATCTTTCCAGATTTTATGAAACTTTTTACGAAAATCATCAGCACTGCAGCCGTACATAAAACAAAATAAATGTTGTCGTATGAAAACAATTAAAAATATAGATTAAATTTATTTTTAATACTAAATTTATGTGGGATTTATTATTTTAATTTGAATTTTCATTTTTTATCTTACGGTCTGAATTTATCTTTAGCATGCAAAAGATGCAACTTTGAACCCGAAAATAAAGTATACAACCTTCAAAACTTAAAAGCTAAAATTTGTTAAAAAATTGACAAGATTACTTTAAAAATGTGATGTTGCCAAAGGTGGAAATGGGAAAAAGAAAGCAAAATGTAGCATGACATTCGATACCGACGTGATTAAGAAAAATAAACTTTTGTTACTATCTTATCAGCACAATCTTATCACTTTATGTCAAATAATTGTAAAATTTAAATAACCACCAATATTACTTCCGATAATTAATAGAGGCTAGGAAAAGACCAACAATTTTGGAGGTATATTTGATCAATTTACATTAAATGAAGGTTTAAAAAGTTAATGTTTTATTTTGCCTAAAATATTATGTCTAGTTACATCATACAATTATGAATCTTTTGCAATTTTGGGGCACATGGACCCCAAAATTATGCATTTGGTGCATTAGCAAAAAGAATTACAGAGATGATGCACATGTATTATTTTTCCATTACTAATGACAAAAAGATGAAAAATCTTTTTTTATATTCGCCATTGGTACTAACAAAAAGTGGCATAATTTTTGTCACTACTAACGGCGAAAAGAATAATTTTTTTTATGTTCGCCAATTCTAATGGCAAAAAATAAAAGAAATATAATTTTTTTTGTTCTAATTTATTTTTTTTGTTCGCCATTAATAATGATGAATTATATTTAATATTGTTTCACCATTAATGGCAAAATGCTTTAAACTTTTTGAAAAAAGGACAAACTTATTTCAATCATTTTTTTTCCTGTATTCAGTATTTAACCCAATAACGAAGCGAAAACAACATAGGCCATTCCAGTTTGAAACATAAAAAAAAAAAATTGGACAATAATCAAAGAAAGAAATTTATAAACAATATCAACAATTGCATTACGGATACGCATAACGAAAGAAAAACACATATCAACAGATTTAGGAATATATATATATATATATATATATATATATGCAACATCATTCCTAAAAACTAGAAAAAAAATCATAACTGTCGTCTAAGTTGCTCCTCAATAAAGCAAAGAAATGGTATTGGATTTCTTGTTGGTTTTCATTGGGGTGGCTTGGCATCTTTCGGTTGCGTAGGCATATCTTCAGTAGGCTGGGCATCGTCACCTAATGTACTAGGAGAAGAATGACCCCTCTTGTTTTTGCACTGATAATTCCGATCATATGGGACTGGCGCAAAACTGGACAGTGTATCCTCTACAAGGATATCAAGCCAATGATCATCGACCGACCGCTGCATTG
>MKEJ01051939.1:0-25769 GCA_001753735.1 Embelia ribes | reverse complement strand
TCCTCTCAATGTAATGTTTGAAAGATTGCAATGGTTCCTCCATACTGCCACAAGACCACATCTTGACAGTAATGTTGCATTGAATTCACAGATATGCTTATGCAATTGATTGTTAAAGCGGTAGCCTCTCAATATAATGTTTGAAAGATTTTTTTATGACCACAAAACTTTAAAAAGAGTTTGAGAAATATAAAAATTAAAATAAATCATAATGGTAAACTCGTCATGTCAAGTGTGCGACGCTAAGGGATTCTTGGTTACAACTTTTGAGTTCAATTTTTTTTTTCTATTTATGTGCATACTTAGCTTTTAAGTTAATTTTATTATTATTTTTTTCCTAAAAAGCTAAAAACTTTAAGTTGAGTACACCTTTTTTATTTTCTTAGTATGAAAAAAGCCACCTTTTTCTTTGTCATCAAATTAAAAATCTTTCATTTTTGTATGGAAAAAACTAAATTTTTCCCCTTAAAGCTACAATCAAATGAACAATAATTTCAAGAAGATACCCAAACTCATATACTAACCGTCTCATTGATTTCAAGTCCTAATGTCCTCAGACACAACGGTAAGTGTTTTTATGTACAAGTAGCTTCCACCATACATGCACGCACAAATGAAGGGCGCACGGATGTAACTGCTCATGGTGAATAATAGCATCCTATAACTCACCTCAACGCTGCTAATGAATGGAAAGCATCCAATATTGGATCTCTTTCACTTCATCTAATGATGTTGAGATGAGTTGCAAGAATCTGCGAGTGAGTAATAGAATACCCACATCCACAAATGAGTACTTGGTCTATTGAAAACAAAAATTTTCAAGTGCTATGTGGCTAAAACACAGGATGAAGTGGTACCTCTTTAGTGAAGTGGATAACCATCCACTGGGACCCTCAGTTTTTAAAGACTTGTCCCAGTTACACCACAGGAGGGGCATCAAATACATGCTTAAGAATTTCTCTGACAATGTCTATAATCTGCTCTTCTCTGCATGAGGTAACAAACTTCACTGCAACAAAACAATCCAAGTATGATAATATCCATTTAGTACTGATAATGATGCACGTGGGACTACTAACAATAAAATTAGTACAAAAAAATTTTAAAGGCTTTGATTCTGGATAAGAACAACATTGATAACAATGTGATATCAATTCTGAGATAAAGAAATTCTAAAGATCCTATGTTGTAGTTCATCGTTTGGCGGTGGACAAACCACTGCAATGACTGGTAATATTCACCAAAATGATAATCTAGCATTAACCACAAGAATTCATGACTTCTAAGTTATCCGGTACATGTACTTATCAGTACCAAAAAGCAAGTTTTGATGCATGATGTGTATTCGCATATGCATGACATTTAGTGCGTATAATTCATGCTTCGGAAAATTAAAAAATTCAAAGCCACAGAAGAGTCTCATGTGTTGAGCCGCATGTGACTTGAGAATTAGTCAATTCTTAAACATATTAATAATCGCCCAATCATTCAATAACAGGGTTAAATTCATAGACTCACGAGCAGTTCAACTTATTGCAACACATATATCCACGATCTAATTTCAATGAGCTTAAGGTGTTTGTAACTTTATAATGTAAGTGTGAAATGTTAAACAAAAAGAAAAAAAAAATTATCTAGGAAGGACTAAATCCGTTACATACATACTTATTGAACACATCAAAAGACGCACCAAAACATCCTAGGTGACATGTTTAAGTTATATTGTCTTCAAATCGTGTCCCTTTTGTTACTGGTTCACTACAAAGTACAAACACATGTAACATATACAGGCCATGGTTGCTTCCTTATCATGCAAATGAGACATTCTGACACTAATTTCAACAATGTGTAATTGCAAAAGCTACTGATTAGGGACATAAATAATTTAAAAATGGATGCAAGTCAAACCTCCAAAGGAATCATACTATTCCAGCTGGAGAGGGGGAGAGAGACAGAAAGAGTTTGGTGAGGCATGCAATTGATTGAACACAAAATAATGTGGAAACATTAGGACCAAAGTAGTAGGTATATACATTATGATTACACAGGAAACTAATTTATTATATGAGGATTGGTCTAGGCAAATATCTAATCTAAAAGAAGAAAAGCCGGTGTTTCAAAATGGGACCATAAATTACATCATAGGTCATCAAAATATTCAGCCATCATTGGCAAGTGAATCACTAGATGCCTTAATGATAATGATGACTATATATGCAGACTATACAGCCTGTCGTTGCGCAAGCTTTAAAATAAGGTAGTGTACATGCTAAACAAAAATATATTCTACCAAAAGTACCTAACAAAAATTTATTCTACCAAGTACATAACAAATTTCATCAGCTACTTCCATTGCCCATGAAATAAAACTTGTACTCACACGTGTGATTTCGAAAACTCTTACATGATGATTTACCATCTATACAGAAAATGCAAATGTGTACTAAGTACCAACCATGCACTTGTCAATTTCTTTTGGGATGCGATTCTGATTGAAGGAAAGAAGCAATTAATTTATTAGTGGTAGGACCATGATTAACTTTAATCATTTCCTGAAGAATTTTCAAATATTATTGTACGCTGAAAAAAGAAATTTTAAAAAACATGCATAAGTTTAGCCCAAAGCAGTAACTGGGATCTTGTATAACCAATAATTATAACATGCCTTAACCCCAAGAAAAGTACCAAAATCAATCAATTTTCAAATTTATTTAACAAATTATCTTGTTTTAACTATTTACCAATGTATTTATGTTTGGTAGAACCCACCATTGCCAATAGTGTGTCCACTTCATCGATCAATGCCAATTACAGGTTTACTCAGTGACATGATTTGCAAATGAATCGACCAATTGCCGGTGATGAGTTCAGTGAAACAAACAATTGACAATTACAGGGTCCTTCGTATATAATTTTTAAATAAACTAGTTTTAATAAATAAATTTGGAAACCGACTTGTTCTGGTAATGTACTCCCTTAACCCTATCTCTAGTGTGGAATTGTTTGAGGTTAGATTTGTGACACATCATTAATATGGTGGTTACATATACGCAACAAAATTAGACTTGTCAAAGATCAATTCAAAATACCCTTGTAGGAGTGACAAAATGGAAAACAACATTTGGACCCAAACTAAACTTAAGTGAACAAAAGCAATAAAACAAGAGAAATTATCGGGTGAACCATCAATTTGGTGGTGAGAGATTAAATCAGAGTGCTCAAGAAGAAGGGAAACTCAAGGAAAAGGACCTACCAAAGAACATAAGAGGATTTTATTATGTAAACCTAATAATTATTAGTTCAAAGATTTTTATTAATTTGGTAATAATGCAGTGGATTTAATGCCCCTTAGGTGCAAAAATAGTGAACACTATAATTGCACGTTTGTGTTGGGGCCATTGATCAAGAGGCTGTGATATGGCCGGTGGTCAATCTGATACAGCTCCTAGTTGAAGAAAATTGTTGGATTGCGTCTCATTGACACAAGGGACATAGTGACTGAACATATGAAGTCAAATTTATACGTACACGTGGCAACTTAATTAACATTTGGGACCCCAATATTCACCAAAAATGCTGCCTCAGCATTAATTCCATCAGAATTAAAAGGAATGTGCCTTAGAATTTTTCAGAACTCGAGTAAACTATCAAACCAAACTTATTTGTAAACTTGTACCAATATCACTTGTTCTCATACCATTTACAAAAATTCTGACATGAATCCACCATTGACAATGGCAAATTTATTACCAATCATGCCACTCTGCAATATGAACCCGCAATTGTATTCAATGAACATGCCACTGGCAATGATGGTTTTCGAACAAGCTTGCTTTGGTAAATTGTTTAAAACAAGTTGAATTTGAGAAAGTTAGAAAACTGGCTGGTTTTGATCCTTTTCTCCTTAAACTCATCAACACAAACCCTCATTGGCCCGTATCAAAGTAGACAGGTGAATACCTTTGGTCCATGCCTGCTATTAGTAGCTACCGCCGCTGCATTCCTCAATAGGGCCGTGGATGTTGTAACACATAATAAAAAATGAAAAGATTATAAAGAGAATAAGTGATATGTTATCACAGATCAACATGGTGTGTTCAAGTGGTAGCGCTGGAAACAGGTCACAGGTGTGTTGGCACTCATGTTTGTAGCACGCAAAACACAAAATAAAAAAGGTCATTAGGGTTGTAAGAATAGAAAGAGAAAGAGGGGCAATGCTACCCGATTGTTGTACTTCTATATCAGCAGCAAGTCAGCAAGAACTTGTGCGACAATGCCTCAACTAATTGTGTTGTGGCTAGCAAAATCTAAGAAAAAATATAAGCTTCATTGGGTTGTAAGTTGTTAGAGTCTCAGAGATTACTAGAGCTCATTATCTGAGTACCTAGGTACGTCATGAACATAGTTTCAGAAGCAGAAACATACAGAAACCAAACACGAGAAACGTGGTAAGAAAATCTAAGGAACACCAGAAGGATTATTCCATAATAATCGAATAAAAAAGTTGTTTGATACATATTTTATACTTAACAGGTAATTTATAATAATTCTTAGCGTCGTCTCACTGGAAAAATATGTGAGAACAAAACAAAATATATATCTGGAAAAGAAGTTTCCAAGACAAAAGGGGAAAAGAGAGAAACGTCAAACACTGGCCTAAATATTTAGGCTAACTAAACTAGCATGAGAAGGTGAACTATGATGACTCTATTTGGTGATTTGGATAGGGAAGCCGGATCGTAGATAAAGAGAGAGGGAGGGATGAAGATAATTATGGTATAAGGCCACCATGCAGGATTTTTGAATGTCTTCCAAACACCAGAAGCAATTCAACTAAAATAAGTGGGCTAGTTCTTCGAGTGCTAATTAGTTTTCCAGCCCAAACCGACTTGAATAGGACTACCACTTTTGCATATATTCTCCAATGTTACAAGACTTAGAAAGCTAAACCCATTGGACATATTGATGTGGGACTCCAGGAAAATTGAGCTGACCACATTATGAAGACCGCCATCGAGGAAGCTACTCCTATTTCAGGACCATGACCAATGGCTTCTGAGTCCCATCCAGCAGGCTTAAACTATGACTTACAAATCACCGGCTGATATATTAAATCCTGACTATGATACATCTAAAAAGAAATTTATTTCAGTTGTCCTTTCCAGATCTTAATCTCCATTACCAGTTCCATGTTGTAAAACTTATAATTATGCCAACCTTTACATGATCCAACCTTAAAAAGAATAAACTTCAGAAAACAATCCTCGCAGAGGATATACATACTAGAGAGGATATACGTATATAATGCTACTGACAATTCAAACGACTATGTTCTTATTTTCTTGTTTGGGCTGTAACAGATATATAAACTACAATGAGAAAAAACATGCCAAAAAGACAAACCGACCGAATGAAATTGAGAATAGAAATATTACCCCAAGGAACGACCGGAAACTCCCACCTCTGGTTTGGAACCGTAATGACATATGACGCAACCTACAGGACGCCAGAATGGTTCCAAGAATCCAAGGTGTTAGCAGCGAATGTTACTATTTAAATTCAGAAAAATAGAATCAGGAAATAGAAGACTGCATACCAGAACAGATGCTGCAAGATATCTTGGAGAGTTATAATGACTTGATGTTTCCTCCTTCTCATACAAAAGATCCATAATATCCAAGCATGCTTCAAAGTTCACAAGTTTCCCAACCACTGCAACCTCCCTAAACATGTATAAGAATTACACAGTAATTCATGACCCATTATTACTAATTCAAATTTATACATAACAAAGGAGAACCAGGAAAAGCAAAGTGACAAATAAACTCACTCGAACTTGAAGAAGAGCTCCTCGAGGAACTTAAAAGCATTATTTGATGAACCAATTTCGAAATTCAGAACCTTAGAGAAGAAGAGAACACTAAGAAACATCTATTCTGAAGCATACAAGTGCAGGGCTGTAATTTGAATGTATGCACATACCTTCATCATGATCAGCTCCTACATAATATTTTATTCAGCCATTGTAACACAAACAAGTTGAAATACAGATCAGAATTATACAGGGTTGGAAAATTTACTGCTTCCAGGAAGTCGCGAGTTGTAAAAATTTGTTCCTTAATCATCTTATCTCCCAACGACTTCAAACTTTTAACTGATAAGGCTTGGGATTCATGCATCTGTGAGTCATTCATGCATAATAAGATAACATATGAAAACAATTGGATGATGATAGAAGAGATGAGGAACAAAGTACCAGATTACTTACTTTGTTTGATATCCATATAGACACAATGGCAAATAGTTGCAGATTGCTTTCACAAAGAGGATTTAAAAGCCAATTTTCTGCATCCTTGATGTTTTTGCGTCTTCCACTAGCACAAAGCAGCAATAGAGCTTTTAGAAACAGAAAAAAATGGGGAAAAAAGGAAAAACAGTGTACCACCAACATTCATAAGTAATTAACATTCCAATTGTATTAAATCGACAGAAGGTTATTGTTGAGTTTGTCTTAGCAGTTGGAGTTGAATACAAAGACATGTGAAACTATTATATATTGTTAAGATTTACGTTTTCTCTACTAATTACTTGAAGGAATAGAATAGATTATGATGAGCAGATCTGAATAAAAACATAAACAATCATTTGAAATCCACGAATACGATATGCTGATAACATGAAAGTTATCACCCTCGTCCCAGGTTTTTTTTTTTCAATCTTCGTTATTTACTTGAGTGTATCATGTGCTATGCAAGGGCAACACTCAGTACTATATATCTATTTATTGAGCTTTGGATATGGTTTGTTATTATTATTTTTTTAATAATTTTGATACGTTACATGAAAATGAATAGTTGATTATTGAAATTAGGATATTAACTTCAATAAAATATTAGTTTGTTGTGGTGATAATTTGTAAAATACTGTATCTATACTTATTAAAAGCAGGATAATTCCCCAAAATTATATGACTTCTTCTTCTTCTTCTTCTTCTTCTTCTTCATACAAAGACATGTGAAACTATTATATATTGTTAAGATTTATGTTTTGTCTACAAATTACTTGAAGGAATAGAATAGATTATGATGAACAGATCTAAATAAAAACATAAACAGTCATTTGAAATCCACGAATACGATATGTTGATAACATGAAAGTTATCACCCTCGTCCCAGTTTTTTTTTTTCAATCTTCGTTATATACTAGAGTGTATAATAAAATATTAGTGATAATTTGGAAGAAGAAGAAGAAGGAGGAGGAGAAGGAGTAGAAGGAGGAGGAGGAGAAGAAGGAGGAGAAGGAGAAGCAAGAGGAAAAGGAGGAAGAAGGAGGAGGAGGATATGTTAGTTATGCATATAGTATAATTAATTTCTTTTTTATTTTTTTTAGTTATGCCACCTAACCTTTGTTACATTAAAGCTCTATTTGGTTTTAGTTTAAAGTTTACATTTGCTAGGTTTCTTTATTCTAATTGTTTAACATAACTCATTTGTTAATTATGTTTTTCTACCTAATATTTATTTTATTTTATTTAAAGTTGCTATTCAACCATCTTTTACGTTTTAATTTTTTCTCCCCAAATTTACTGTTTATTCCTCAAAATTATTTTTTTAATTAAGCATATTAAACAAATTGGAGGAGCTTATTAAAGGGAAAGAATTATCGCCTTGACGTAATATTTTTCATAACTTGAAGGAGGCTAGAGCAAAAATTGACTTCTATTGTATACAAATTCTGAAGAGTACCCAAAAATGTTAAAAAGTTAAAAATCTTTAGCATAAAATTCCAATCCCAAATCTCTATCTTTAATTCCAGCAAATACCTCATTCTTCAAATTTTTGTGGCCAACGCTACTTGAATAGCATCATTATATACATTGATAGATCCCCTAATCAGAAATAGAATTGTAAGAAAAGAAATTTTATCATATTATATAAACCAGACATAGTTTATATATATATATATATGTATATATATATATATATAATAGATATATATCATGTTTATTCTTTTGAATTTTTGTTTTCCATTTTTTTGTCGACCTTGGGATCTTTTTATGGTCAAAGAAATCAGACCATAAAAAAATCCACATGGCACAATATTATAAATCAAACATAGCTTAATATCTATATGAGTGAAAATCTTACAATGAAAATATTTTAAAAAATTAATATTGATTAGAATAATATTTTAAAATTTTATAGAGGATCTTAGATTGGTATAAATCAATTTATAAAAATATTAATTTGCTAATAATATTTTTATTCTTAAATATAATTTTAGTAATTTTTCTTATGATAAGTTATTTCATAGTTATACAAAGACATATAAATATATTGGGATTGTTCTTGATCTTATATGAAATTTAATTTATGTTATGGTAAATTGGCATATATGTATATAACTTTGATAATTTTTACTATGGTAAGTTGATATATATGTATATAATTTTAATAATTTCTTTTACAGTAAATTTGGTTGTTTTAAATCCTATTTTCATGAGACACATAATTTTAATAATTTTTAATACGGTAAGTTTTATAGGACACATGTCAAGTAATTGTGCGGACAAATATCGGGATTAGAATGAAAGTAGTTACAGGGGACTACTTTTATATACATAAGTAGATATTACTCGATTTCAAACACTCACTTTATTAGGGTAGGCTTAAATAGCACATTATCATATAACCATTTTCAAGGCTTCAGATTTTGTATGACAACTTTTCAAAAAGCCAAGTCAACTGATCAAATAAAGCACGAATAATGATATCCCAAAATGAAGCTTCTGCTTATTCAAGAACCAACAGCATATGTCAATTCCACTAACAAGCAAAGAACATATTACCTCAAACAACACCTAGAACCACTTTTAAGCCATTGAAAAAAGAAGAAACCCAAAAGAGACTAACTGCCACAAACCCTTTACGAAAGTTAAGATTGTAGTTCCCTCGGTTTTTTATTACAAAAACTAGCAATTGAGAAAACCATATAGAGACTACACTGTCCAAATTCCAGAACCCGGTTTCATTCTATTAATTTATTTTTTATATCTTTTGTGCTTTCCGACCTTCACCTGATCCAGCAAAGTGAAACTTGGATTGAAAGTGCTACAGATTGAGAACACAACAATCAACAAACTGTCAACAAGAGGCTGAAGTCTTCATAATTTAAAAAAAAAAAAAGAAGACAAACAAGGCAAGATGTCAAATTAATCTCATGGAGAACAAAACAAATTATCAATAGCCAAACACGTGTAAAATTCTACATGATGAATGGCCAAAATTAATTTTACTGTTTATTTAATTTTCTAATTTCAAAAGAAATTACAATTCTTGAAGATCGAACACATATCTAAGTTATTGACATCACGTGGCTCCAAGATCCAGATGCTATCTGTGTGTCCATCTGCCCAATCATAAATGTTCAGAACTAGTGAGATATGTTTAGATTGTCGTGGGTTCAACAGACTAACATTCTATGCAACCATTTCCGAAGTGCTTGTACTTTCTAGGAAATTACACGAGATCGGAGAAAAAAAGCTTCCACCATTCCCTCATCATATACACCACATTTTGGATCTAAACTGTAATTAGCGAGAAGTTAACTCACCAAAATATAAATGACTTAGTAGAACTTCTAGATGCAAAATATAAAGAGCATTCCAAGGAAGTTGTGGTTTCTAGATTACTGGAAGTCGATACATATGGTTAGTTTGTGAAAGATAGACTTAAAAGAGAGCAGTGTTGCAACTTGTGCAAAATAATATCCTAACACTTCATCATCACAACTAAAATCTCTGATCTTCAAAGCAGAGGCAAAGATAAGCTATAGTTTACCTAAAAGATCATGATTTCCCAAACTGTGAACAACCATTCAGAAATACAGCAGAAGTTCCATGCCAGTGTAGCATTTCGACATAGCTCGTGCTTAATTTCCATATATAAAGATGGAAAGGAAATCACATTACTCTATCCATATCAGACCTGTTGTACAAACAAATACACTCTAACATTGAGAATTCTACACCACAAATGAGTCCAACATAGTGATAATCTATGTACACCAAATCAGCAAACAAGAAAGTGCTATGCACATCAAACTTAAGAGTACGTTAGAGAAAATTCACGCATACGCTGAAAGAGAAGGGTAAAACTTTTCCATGAAAAGCGACAAGGCCGAGTACTTCACCAACGGGCAAACTTGAAGTTCCTAAAGCCAAAACCAGAGCAATATGTGAGCATGTACACAATATTCGCACACATATAGATATTGTAAAAGATCCCCAGAATTAAGCCCTAGCTTGGATTCAAGGAAATTGTATTCGGCTCCAGCCAAGATCTTATTGCATTGCTCGCGAGCTGCTCTCGGGCCCAAGAAACAAAGTTGTAGCGGGGCCGAGCTGGGCCTTTCAGAGCATTCGAACTAAACCCTAGCCCCTTATCCTAAATTTTAGGATTAGCAATCTCGAGATAACATCGTAAGCCACTGTGCCCCGGAATGGCTCCCTATTCTAAATTTTAGGATTAAATCCAAGTGACCCTCCAGAAGTGTACCTAGATGCTGTTCGACCCTAAAAACAAGAAGTTACTACCTGCTACCAGTAAAATATGGGACTACTGTTAATCTCATTTTGTTTTTAATTATTTTTTTTATGTCTATGAAGTCTAATGTGGTCATTCTTTATATCATAGTCTTTGCTTTAGATTTTGAGGTATCAAGATAAATGGATCAAATAGATAGGGCATTCCCACCACTATATATATATATATATATATATTGCACAAAACAGAAAAATTTTATTGATCTAAAGGGGGCATTCCCAGTGCTATAATATCATTTCTAAAGCAAATATAGACAACCTCTCATAAGATCTAAACCCAAAAAAGCACCAAGCAAATTACAGAAACAGAGCAGGCTAAGAGCTTTGCTCCCTTTAAACACAATCATAGCCACAAAAAAACTACAAAAAGATAGGCACAATGTGAGACCAAAGGCCAAATAACAGCAACCCCTATACCCAAAACCCGATCCATCATAATCAAAACTGCTATCAAATGAGATAGAGCAACACAGGAAACGGAACAAAATTATGTCAAAATTTTGCTCTCACACGATTACCCCCTAATAGTCATTCCAAAAGGCCTAATATCTTTATACTTTCCCTTCATCAACTTTTCTAAAGCCACATCATCTGGATCAGATTTAAAAGCATAATTGGAGCCAGATAATTCTTCATTAACATAAACAGATGAATCTAAATGCAAATCCTTAATCAAGCCTTCAATGGTATTATTGCAAGTCACCATCTCTTGCTGGCTATTTAAATAAGGATTCATAACCCCATATGAAGGCTCACTAGTAGTTATCTTTTTTGACCTTTTCTTCATCTTCTTTTTCTTTGAAGAACTTAAATCATAGAAGTGTCATTCTCTTTTTGATCTGCAGGAGTGACATTTAAGAGAGCATTGAAAGGGTTAGCTACAACTTCAGACTCCATGTCATTTTGAGAACCTCGTAAACCATGATTAGAATTTCTGATTATAATTGGGGAAATAGAACTCACAACTTGGGTCTTGTCCATCCTTTCATCTCCTTTGCAAGGACTAGAATTCACTTTCCCAATTTCTTTATTCTTCATAGCAGATATGCTTGTATTATTGGCTTTTAAAGCTAACTCCCAACTGTTAGCATCACCACCTTTATCTTTCTCAAAACCAATCTCCTCATTAATTTGAATTTGGAAGCTTGAGACACTACCAATTTCTTGATTAGAAATTCCTTTGCTCTTCCCCTATTTGGCTATGGAATATTTAATTACTTGCCAATCCTCTAGAGCACTAGCATTTGACTTACTAAACTCAATACTCTGAACCTTCTTGCTAGCATTTTTATCAATCACACCATTTAGCTTGTTAGAATAGGTACTAATTGCCATAGGTGCAGGACCAACAGGAGCTAGCTCAAATTTCTCAACCATTTTGTGTTTTTGGGACATAAGTTGGAGCAAAATGCAAATGACCTCTTTGCTTCTCATCTCAAGAATTATCATCCACAAATTTCTTAGGATTGTAAGAAGCAGAAGCGACACTTGGAGACCTTTTACACTCGGTACTATCATGACCTTGTAAGAAGCATTTAGCACAATATTTAGGTAATTTTTCAAATTCAATAGGCTGCCAAAATCCTTCTTCTAATGAATAACGAATCGAAATTTTGTTCACAAGGGGTTTAGTTAAGTCAATCTCAACGCAAATCCTAGCATAAGAAGGTCTAGAATGAATTAAGGTGGGGAGATCTGCGGCTAAATATTTCCCACCACTATATTTGTTCTCATGCCCTAAATTTTAATCTCTATATCTCAATGTATAAATAAGGGTTGGAATAAAGGGAATGCACACAGCAATCCGCTAAACTCAAAAATAGTAAGGTGATTAACAGTAGTCCAACAGTTCAACATATCACTTTAGCAGACCCCTCTTGTTTAAGGGATTGAATAGTATCAATACACAGGTGTGAGCATCAGTGTCTCTTCAAACTTTACCCCTAAAATTTAGAATAGAGTCACCTATAGAGTCACAGGTGTGTTGGGATTGTGCATCTTGAAGATACTGTACACCAGACCATCAATGCGTGTGGATCCAACTCGTAAACCTATCTCATAATAAAAGCTCTTAGTATATCTTTTATTTATTTAGGATTGTGCCCCTAATATAACTACATCCCATTCTACAACTTGTAAACCTATCTCATAATAAAAGCTCTTCTTGCTCACCATTGACAAACTGGGTCAACATATCTCTTTGAATTCTTTATTTTCTGATTTGGTTTTCCGAATAAGCCTATTTTCGCAAGAAGGTGGGAGAGACATTTACATGCCACAAAAGTACACATGAGCGGTGTCCAAAAACCAAGCCCTAGCTATTTTCATTTACATTCTTATTATATATGGTTTTGTTAATCTCCCTCTCTATTTCTCCTTCCTAATGGAAGATAGAGAATAACCCCTTTATGTATGCATGTAAGTATATATGCGCATATAGCTAAGAAAAATAGAGCGAATAAGTTAGGGTATGGAGAGAGAAGCAAAGGAAGGGCTTAAGAAATCACCTGACCGGATTGAATAATGAATTTAAGCAGCCGAAGTCGCAGACCTGAACATAAATCGCTCATCTTCACTGACGAGAGAGAGAGAGAGAGAGAGAGAGAGGCGGGCGCAAGTAGAAGAAAGGCCCAGTGTTTGGAGGGAACTTCAAAAACCACTTGATTACAAACTCTTTTGCATTAGATTACTATTCATTTTAGTGTAAAGTCCAATTTGCCTCTATTTTTTTTTTTTAGTTTCAACTTGCCTTTTATTTTTTTATTTATTTTAAATTGCATTCTATTATTTACAATTTCAATTCAATTTGTCCAATATTTTTTTAATTATTGTAATTTACTCCATATATTTTTATACTTATTTCAATTTATTCCTATTTTTTTATTTTGTTAATCTATTTAACGCATTTGTTAACCCTGTTAACAATTTCTTAAGAAAAGGTCCTTCTTCTAGTGGCATGAGTGGATTCATCGACATTCTCAATTTTACAAATTCCTAATATTTTTTTATTTTATTTTTATAGTTTTACTATTTTTGCTGAACTTTTTATAATTTTTAAGTTTAAAATTTGAAAATAAATATTTTTGTAAGCAGGAACTTTTTTGTCTGAAATTTATAAGTTCATTTAAAAAAATTTCAATCACATTGAAAAATAAAAATTTGTAGTTGAACATTTTTAATTTTAATATAATTTGATGAACGAATAAAAAGATATAATATAAATTGAAACTGATGAAAGTATAAGGGATAAAATTGAAACTAGCTAAAATGACAGGTGTAAAATAGAATTTACCTTAAAAAAATTTGACAATTTATTTTTCGTACTTTTTCAAAACTAGAAGGGTAAAAAGGTAAATTTATCTGACATGGCGTACAAAGAGGACATATGTCTCTGGCCCAACTCCCAGTCTCGGTCGGCTATTTAAAACTTCTTAAAAAATAAAATTTTGAAATATTGATTAAATTTTCTATAAATAAAATTGCCGTCCAGTAGTTGGGCCTAAAATTAATCTATTCCTATTGTTGAATTGCCCATAAATCATTTTCAAAATTACTAGCCATCCATGTATTTGATTTTTTTTTTTTTATGGAGAAATAAAATAAATTACTCCTCTACAGTTTTTGCAAAAGAAAATGCCTTTCTAACTCAAAAAAAATTTAGTGTTGGAGTCCGGGGCAAAATATAAGACACAGAAACAGAATTTTGTATACATAATTACAAAAATATTCTCATAACTTTTATTACAAAATTTTATTTCTGTGACGTATATTTTGTGTCTCGCATTAACTCAATTTTGTTTGAGTGACACACCACCCTTCAGCTTTTGTGAGCTAATCTAATCATGCACTTGCTTTATGTTGGTTTTATAAAGAAGTAAAGTAAAAAATTCCTCACCAAATTTAGTAAAAGAAAGTGCTTTTAAGACAGGTAATAATAATAGAATGAATAATATCGGTTACATATTTGTTATTTATTAACATGATTATAAGGAGATAATGATAAGAATTGCAATGCACGAGTGAGGAACATATGCAATTAAAAATCAAGAGGGAAATCATAAAAAATGAATATTTTTACTAAAACAAATTATTGCTCCAAAAGTTTTTCAGGATTAGTGATACTGTACTATTATGCTATTATCTTCACTATTCTTCCACGACATAGTTTTATAAAATAATAATTTATTTCGTATAACATCAAAGATAAAATACTCTCAATAAATACAAAAAATGAATAGTAGTTCATAAAATTGTCACAAGACCGATGAAGGAGAAGATAAAATCAACCGTGTCACAATTCACTTGAGTTTTGAAAAAATACCACAAAAATCCTTACTTGTTTTCAAATAAAACAAATTCATGAAATTAATTGCCATATTTTTCTAATTTTATTTAAATTTAATTGTATTATTCAAAATAAAATCGAGGGCTTATTTGTTAATCTCAGAGAGAACCGAGGGGCCTTTTTGTCATTACTACAATCCATTACATATATCAGAACAAGGGCATAATAGTCTTTTCATTGTATTCTTGACCGTTTATTTTATGATAGTCAGCCCTTTGTTAATTTCAAAATTAGTTACTTTTTTGGCTGAATTTCACTTATGGTCCCCATTGTTGGCACTTAAGTTCTATTTAATTCCTTAGTTTCAATGTAAGCACTAGTACCCAAATTTTGTGAGGAGTTGACGGATTTGATTCCGAATTTTAAAATAGGTGATCAATTTGGTGTCCTTCATAGATTTTTTGTATTTCTGAAATTGCTATTATAGTAATACTAAGAAATAATAGCAACATAAATGATCAGAAAAATAATAATTTCCACCAAAAAAGTTGCGTGTTGGCCAATTAATATGGTTCCGATCATTAGGAAGACTGGCTAATCTAATTCATCCTAGCAAATTGTGAAGACGCATGCATGGTCCAAAATATTGTACACTTATAAACTATATAGGCAAGCTTAGCAAACCAAATCAACCATTTGCATTCTTAAAAATTTTGTTGGAAGAAAATCTCATATATAGATGAATAAAATTAGATGCTATTTTTTATCATAAGAAATTTGAAGCTACTATAATTTCATATATCAAAGTAATACATTTCATTATTAATAACTACACGATGTCAGGTTGTGTCTAAATAAATATTGAACTTTAAAACTTGATGTATATAATTATCTCCTTTATGCTAGGGTAATGCATGAAAGACTGACCTTACTATACCACATTTTATAGCATGTAAGGTATTACGTTCCCAATTCTATTCCACGTTCCGAAACAATCCATGCTATGGAGAATTTAAGGGTAAACTCCATCACTTTTTCAAACTTGGAGACTATTAATGTTGGAACTGAAAGTAAAGGGGCCACATACAATATATGTTTAAACTAAGGGATACTTAAGCAAGTCACTTTTTCAAAACTTGAAGACTATTACTATTACAATTGAAAGCAGAGGGACCAAATATAATTTATATTGAAACTATGTAGAATTTTATGTAATCAACCATTCTTTTTTGTATAATAATAATAATAATAATAAAAAGTAAAAATTTTCAAGCCTTTTTTTTTTTTACATTAAAAATGAGGATGAGGTTGAAATCAATCACCCTCAAATTACTAGACAGGCTAATAATTAAAATGGTTGCTCAATCAGTGTCAATTGCTTTCAAGTGATGATGCATACTAGCTATATATAGGGTGAATAGCAGCCGATTTAGTGATAGGATAATTAAAAATACGAACACTTAACAACTTTATTACGTCCTTGTCAATGTACTCTTCTCAATATATGGAAAATTAATGAGATAATATTGTGAGAGTAATGGAGGTTTCGCTTAAAAATTAGTACCAAATATCATAGAAATATTGGAATTTGATGAACATAAAACCGATTTTGTGGTATTGGTGGGGGGTTAATTATGGCTTCGTTAAGCTTCAAACTTCTAATCTTTATGTTTTCCGTAGCCCATTCACCTATGTATGTATATGTAGGTAAATTTTGGGTAAGAAGGTTTCGGGATGCTTGGGAATCATGCTCGCACAAGAAAGCCGTGGCTTTTGGCATATTTACCCTTGTTTGGAATCTCTCGTCTGTTGTAGCTCGCATTTGGGCAGGTAAGGGCATTATTGTCATTTTTCATAGGAGGTTCACTTAGAAATCACCATGACCACTTATTAATGTTTTTGCTAAATATTATTGGGCAACTTATAATTTTGTAGCTCGGTGAAAACAAATATATTTACCGAACATTTTGATATACATGTTTTTTAAAATAATTTGTACGTAGTGACATGAAAGAGCGTACTTGTATAAATTTTCTCGCTTCAGCTCCCTTGTTTATCAGATGAGCCCAACTCGTCTACTTAACCAAACAAATGCGGCTCGAGCCAGAGTTCAAATGGAATTGCGTTAATGTAAACAAAGTCTACAATCAAGCATTCCGCTTATTTCAAATTCAAAACGAACATAACCCAAGACAAACTTTAAACGGATAGGCTCAGAGCTCGTTCTTTCACTAGCAAAATATCAGCAACACCCACCAAGACCTATAGTAGATAGTGAGATAGTAATTAATAGTAATAATTAACATGTAATTATTTGTTTTGATATATATGTATTTGCTAAGGCCTATCCAGCATGTTCAATGGATCTAACTAAACTTTTTTTTTTTTTTTTTGTTATTGAGACACCGATGAATTATTAGGCCGACAATATACGACATGGTATGTCGTAGTCACTAAAAGTTGCTTTTTTCTTTTTCCAGTGACAAAAAAGTTTCACCTCACAATATAATGAGCAAATTGGGCCATCACTATTTCTTTTTCTCTCTTCGGATTTTGCTAACAAATATATTGGTAATCTCGATCTCTCTGTCGCAGTATTCATGCTATTTGTGGCCTTTAGATATTATCGGCAATCGATGATCCCATATGATGATTGTGTTGCGGAGGAGGAGAAACCAGAAAGCAAACCATCACCGTTGCAAGGGCACATTGGTGCGCGGAGACTACGACGTGCCCCCGCTAATGTTGAAACAACAACAAAAGAAAAGAAAAAGTTTTGAATCATACAAACATTAGCTTTCATATGAACCACAGATTGTCCACTGATGGGTGTAAAAAAGCTAAAAAAAAATTTATATTATTTGAATAAAAAATTTGTTTGTTTTCATCTTTTATATTTTACAATTTATTTATAATATTCTTCCCTTGTTATAAACTTAAACTTTATTTAATACTCTTATTAATCGTTCTCCAAAATTGAGCCTAGATCGTCATCCCAAATTTATTAGGTCCAGAATATTGAAATTAGGCTATCCACATAAAGTTTTTAATCAAATCTTAAATAACCCAAATATATATTTTATAATAAAGAACTCAACAGAATCTACTATTGTTTGATAGGTATACATATCCACTATAGATAAATCCAATATATATATATATATATATATATACACACACACACACAGAGTGTAGATGACCGTATGGATTGTCCAGTGATGGAATGCAAACAATTGTTACATCTTTTTTATTTATTTAGATAAAAATGTTCATTGGATTCCGTTAGTAGAGTTCCCCATTTTGTAATAAGACTCCCCATTTTATTTTGTAATATTATCCCCCTTTTATAGAAAATTCAAGTTACGACAAAGATATGTAACTTCACAAAGGCTACTATACCAAATACATCGTATAAACCAGAATATATCTTTTGCTCTATTAAGGTTCAATTTAGCATTGCAATTTTATATCTTCTTCTATTTTTTTTCCTTTCTTATAAATTATAGCATGTTGTGTTTGACAAGCGTTGAAAAAATTTTAAAACTAAAATCCCGCATCTTTGAGTATGCTTGTACGAGTAAACCTAAGGATGACTTTAGAAGATAATTTTGCTTATTTCTGTCATTTATTACAAGAATTATCTCAATATTACTTGTTACATTCCGAATACCTATTTATAATTTTCTTTTTGCAATTAGTAATTAATTTACTAAAAAAAATACTACTTCTCAAGCATGTTTTGTAATTTGTTTAATGAATACTATGATTTCACATATGTTTACAATGTATTACCAAAGTATCTTTTGGGTTAATGGGCCGGACTGAGCCCAATTATAGTGGGCCGTAAATTATGAATCGGTCCCTTGGCCACCTCTCTCTCTCTCTCTCTCTCGCTTTCGCCTGAATTCCGGCGTACTGCGGCGGAGCTCGATTCTGCCGCCTTGTCGCGCCGCCTACCGACACACCTTCTCTCTCTCTCTCTCTATATATATATATGTATATATGTCCCCTTCATCCAAGACTTCCGTGCGTAACTGCGAGCCTACCGCCGTTGAGGTCCCCCTCTTCATCCAGTGAGGTAATTCTATTGTCCTGTACTAATACTATTTGCAAATGAGATGCTTGTATATTTTACTCATAGTGTTCATCTTTGGTGTTATGTGCTGGTTTGTACCCTCGTTGTTTTGATCCATAACCTTAGTGTTTATTGATTTTCACAGACTTTATGATTAACTAAGAGTATTCACACCAATCTTTCTAAAGAGGTTTCTCCCCCCTTTAATTTCTCAAATGAGAAATACGAGGGAGATATTCTTTTGATTTCCAGAAAAATTTCTAGAAATGTTACAATAGGGAAAGTTATTATTCATAATTTTTGTATTAAAAAAACATTCGCATCAAAATAAAATAAATATTCAAGTATATCTGACAAATATTTTTTCAGAATTTGTTATTTTTGTGTATTGAAATGACTTTTCAGAAAGTCTGGTGTGACCTATATCTATTTTGTATGAGAAGTAAGTTTCTAGAAATAAAATGAGAAATGCATGCTCTAATTATTGTAAAACAATCTAATTGAAAAGATTACTACATTTTTAACTACTCTGCTGGTAAAAGTGATGAAAGTTATTGTATCCATCCTGTAAATATTCGGATTGTTGCAGTTTAATACAAGTATGTAGTTATAATGGGATTTTTTTTTTTTTGAATATATATGAAAGAAACTAAAAGAAAAATACTTGTATTTTTGACACATCACAAACAAATACACCCAAGATTCAATCTTTTGCCATTTTCACATTGTATACTTCCAAAATATTTTTTTAAAATGAGAAATAAAATTTGAAGAATATTGCGACGTAAAATAAAATATATATTATGCCGGATTTTGGAATATATTTTTAAACAAATATTGTTTTAGCCCGACCGTATAACACCGCCTTCTTTTGCCATCCCATATTTTACTATGTTAACAGTGTATTCACGTTGGTTGGTTTAGACTTGTGCGTGTTTTGTCCCATTTAAGTGTAGGTGAGTCCCTTGATTTGTACTAAATGGATAGATTGGGTATTGATCTGAGTAGTCCAGGTGTATATTAGATTGTGCATGATTTTGCCACTTAAATAAATGATGAAAATAAGCACATACACCCTAGAAATAGCCTCAATTATTAGGATTAAAATAAAAAAAGGGTTGCATTTGTACTTCTAATCCTCTTCAAGGACTTCTTTGCGTTGGTTGGTTCAGAATTGTTCATGGTTTTGCCCACTAAGAAATCTCTTGTTCTATCCTGAGGTTACCATAATTTTAAGGCTATGTTTGGTGCATTTTTTACTTTAAGTTGTTGGCCGTTTCTAATAGACAACAATCTCCAGCCCACCCACCTCTCTTTCCTTTTTCCTCTCTAAGGGATCCCTTGTTCCATTATAATTTAGTTGTTTGGATACTGGCTTAAAGTAGTCGGCATGGTAATAGACTATGCCTGATTTAAGCGTGAAAGAGAATGGAAGTTCATGTTGGTTGCTGCAGACTCGTACATGTTTTGCCCCCTTTAAGCATCCGTTGTTCAGTCCTGAAAGATGAAAAGTTTATGATTATGTTTGGTGGATTCAGTTCAGGGTATGTAAATTTATATGCATTAATTTAAGTGTGAGTAAATTTTCTCGTTCAAGTTGGCATTTCGATGTTTTCATTGAATCTAAATTTCCTGGTATAGTTGAGTTTTTATTTGTAAGATAAGAATCTTGTTGATAGAATTGCATATATTTTCTTGTGAACTAGACATTCGTAAACAAAAATAAAAATATTTTTTTTAATCCGAATGGATTTCTGTTTGATTTTTTTCCACCTCAGGTAATTGATATGAAAGGCCTATCAGAAGAGAGAATACGGACAATTAATTAAAGTTGAATAAGAAATCAGTGAAATCATCAAGCTGGGAAAGCTTAACAAGGGTGTTTTAGTTTCCAGGTTAAAATCCTTGACATGGTTTTGAAACTGATTCAAACCACAAGCCATGAAACTGAAAATGAAATCGAAGTCTCTCTAAGAGCTTCTTTTGAGCTTCTGGAGCCTCAATTGAGGCCTCCTTTCTCACTCACAATCCCAACGCCAATTGAATACTTAACCCTTAATCGTGCGATTGTTTATGGAGTCCTATGCGAATCTCATTGGGCCCATGTTCATATTAAGCACTTACATGCCAAAGTAACAGATGGTTATAGTTTTTTCACGCGTTCTCTTACTAAGGTAGCTACTGATTTGTATCCCAAGCTTGTCAGATCTGCAAAGGTACAGTTGATTTGGGTTAGTAATGAAATGGTCTCTGTTTCTGCCATTGGGGTAGATGGCTTGTTGGTGGCTCTAATGAGGCAAATTGTTGGCGGTGATATAAGCAGGGAAAATATGTGGCTCTGTTCGGAGTTGGTTGGTCTTTTTTTGGCCAAATGGGATTGTTTACTCGAGGAAGAGCCATTAGTCCTAACAAGTGCTCTTTATGCATTTCTTCGGTTACTGGCTAGTCATTGCAAATTATCTAACAGTCCAAAACTAGAGGTGTTAAAGCGAATGGAGATTGATTTTTGTATAAGAATGTTAAGGGAGCAATTTCAGTTGTGTTTCAAGATAGGGAGGGATCTCGTCCGTCTTCTACAAGAGTTGGTTTATGTGCCTGAGTTCCATGCTATATGGAAGGGCTTGTTACTAAATCCAAGCGAATTCAAAGTCGATGAGTTTTCAGATATTGCACAGATTTACTTTGCGAGGACTTCAAGTCGGTATTTTCTTCTTGGAATCACTCCAGAAATGGAAACCCAATTGAGATTTTTGCTTACTCATGTTAACTTGGGGTGTCAGAAGAGATACCAGACTTGGTTTGAGAAAAAGTTCCTTTCCTCTCCCGAGAGCGAAACTTTAGTGATTGACATTGTTCGCTTTATTTGCTGTTCACACCACCCATCTAATGAAATTATTCACTCAGCTGTTATTCCAAGGTGGGCTGTTATAGGTTGGCTATTGAAATCTTGTAGGAAGAATTACGTTGAAGCTAATGTCAAGCTAGCACTGTTTTACGACTGGCTTTTCTTCGATGAAAGAACGGACAACATCATGAATATTGAGCCCGCAATCTTGTTGATGGTTAATTCGATTCCTAGATACATTGACATTACTAACACGCTCCTCGAGTACTTGTTTCTTCTCATGGACCACTACAACAGTGAGAGGAGTGATATTATTAAGAGCAGGATATCGTTAGCTTTCTTTATGCTGGCTAAAAAAGGGGTGATTAAGTCGCTTGATGATTTTGTTCATTGCAATGTTATTTCTCCCTTTCTCAAACAGAGGCTGGTCGATTTGCTCTCTGCTGGTCAAACAAGTGTTATTAAGGACAAAGAAGCTTACTCCATTGCCACCTCTAACCGATGATGATCCCGTTCTTAAGATTTCAAATCAGCCAGCCGCTTCCTCTCATCATGTCTTACATCATTCTCTGATTTGGTATATTGACTTTTTATATTGGTCAAGGTATTTATTCCGTGTTTACAAGGGCTCACTTGATGCAATATTCTCAACAGTGAACATAATGCATGCGACCTTGCTTAAGTTAACTAACACAAGTTTTTTCTGTTTGTATGGTTTCTATTTAAACTTAAAACAGCACTATTGTCATTCATGAATGTTATTTTAGCAATAAATACGCATCTCCGGTATCTTCATGGCAAGAATAATCTCTCTTATATAAAAGAGGGAATAGAGACTTCTTCACCAGCTTCAACCAAGAGCAGCTTCCAAGCGGCGTTGAAATTTTGCTCCCTCAGAGTTGCTTCATGTTACTCACACCAACGAACTCCTGCTGTTGCCACGTGCTGTTTCGGCCAGCAGCTGAAATCCTTGTGCCGTTTAATTTAGAATCATCTTCGTCAGCAGCAACAAAGGTCAACGACAACTCCACTTCAGCCTCAGAATTCCAGGTCAGTTGTTAGTTAAAATTATTTATTCCATTCAAATTCTGAATTTAAATGTTCAATTATGTGCTATAAGACAAAATATGAGCCCACTGGCTACCGTTGCATGATCACCCTACTCAATCTTTATTTTTTTAAGGTTAACAAAACTGTGGTTGCAAGGTATTTGTTTAAATTCCTCATATATAATAGATGATTAAGGTTAATTAATGTGTTTGTATTATTTTTTTTCCAGTATTTGTTGATTAAGGTGTTTGTTTAAATTCCTCACAGTAAAATCTTTTTTAAGGTCTTTGTTTAAAGGTCACCTATGAAATAAATTGGGTACACTTTTATGAGGAGAAGCTTAATTTTTTAAGGTTAACATAGCTACGTTGGCAAGGTGTTTGTTTAAATTCCTGATAGATAATAGTTGATTAAGGTTGATTAGAGTGTGTGTTCGAATTTTCTTCAACTGTGTGTTGTTGGTGTTTGTTTAAATTTCTCATAGTAAAATTTGTTGCTCTTAAATTGCAACCTTTTAAATCCCAAGAGTCCATAAAAGGCTCATTTGATGCTGAGATTAGGTTATCAAGCTTATTAGCTATCTAATATTTGTGAAAGTTTGGTGGCACCAATGTGCTAATGGAATTTTCTTCACTTCCGCACCTGTTTTTCCTTTATACAGAAGCTTCGATTAAATTCAGATTTCAATGTTCTTTCAATTCCCATTGTTTATGCTGTTGTGGTTGAACAAGGTCTGGATAATTCACTAATTTCCACCTTTATTTTCGATTCAACTTTTGCATCTTTTTCAGCCATTTAAACAACTGTGTAAGCCGGTCTGTTTACCGTTGGTGATGGCTTTGTTAGAGGTGTAGAACCTGTTCGAACGTCCTCCCATTTTTAGTTCGTTAAGATCCTTGAAGGTATCCTATTCCGTTAAAACTTCTTGCCATTTGGTTTTCTTCAACAATTGCAGCTTTGGTTCAATCAAGCTCTTAAACAATGCCATAGTTTTCTTATTCTCCCTTCTTAGGTCTGTTGGACTAGGAGTATGACATTTAAACTACAGTACTGGAGGTGGAGGCTATTCGAAGTTGAACAACATTCGTCCGAAGATTGTACAAATGATCAAATTTTCATTTCGACTGTATCGATATTGGGTTGCTAGCATGATGGTTCATGCTGCTGTAACATTACATTTTTGTGAAGGATTAGTTTCAGTTCTTGTAATGTTGCTGGTATATATCTTGTTTGTTGGATGATATTAGACAATCAGCCTGGGTATTTCTTTGTAATTTTCAAAACAATTAGTTATTTTTATATGGGGTATTATTATAATTTGCTTTGGGTTTCTAAAAAACTAAAATTGGACGATACTGATGTTCTCTCGGTGACCGATCATTTAGAACTGATTGACCTGCGAAAGGCCCTTCTGATACGAAAATATCGGTCCTCGATCATCATGATTCAATTGCGCCGGGAAGATATGAATGACGACTATGGGATTCGTTTGGCTGTAACTTTTAAGCAAATAATACGGTTTATTCTTGCCTAAGAAAAAAGATGGATGCATTTGATTTAAAATTTTCTGTTTATTCAGGTCCAAAATAGCAGATAAGTCTAGCTTAAAAATTAAGCATCCAAGCGCTGTTCAATTTTTAAGTAAAAAAATTGATAATTAGAATTTGTGAGCTGAATTTGGGGGTGTAAACGGGCCGAGCTTGGTACTGTTGAGGCTTGGTTCCTCATATTTATTAAGGAGCTCGAGCTCAACTCTGCACGAGTTTGAGCCACTCAATTATAGCTCCAACTCTTTCTTAGTACCCAGAGCTCGAGCTAGCTCGCGAGTCAATTATTTTAGTAACAGTTAAAATTTATATTATATTATATCTAAAATGTAATCTTTCTTGTATAACCGACGTCGGAGAAATAAGATTATTTACATTGTTGTGTGCATGCATGATCTAAGATTAATATATATATATATATAAACGAGTCGAGCTTTACCAAGTTCTGATTCGGCTCTTTTACTAAACGAGTTCTACAATTCGGCTTTTGCTCGGCTCTTCAATCAAACGAGCCGAGCCCGAGCCGAGCCACTATCGAGTAGCTCTCGAACGATTCCGTTCATTTATATCCCTAACTGCAACAGAACATTCCCTATAAAAAAAAATACATAATTTTTAAGGGAAAAAAATCCAAATGTTGTCCAAATTTGACACCCTTCAGTTCTAGACACGTAGCCAGATTCATAATTTTAAAAAACATACAAAGAGTAAAGAAATTTAACATTTAGCAAGCTCTAGAATTTGAAAGGTGTCTACGGTTGCTTGGCTAGAAATAAACACGTGATCACTAAAACAAAGTTCGATTGAGCAACTCCAACAAACTTATAACAAGTCTCAAACTTAACAGTCAATCAATTCGAAGGGTAGAAGTCGAAATTATAGTAGGCCGAAAGGGATACGAGAATAAGGAACAAAACAGGACGTCGAAGCACGCCTTAAAAATATAATGGGAAATAGAAAGCGATGATATTATAAGTAATCGAATAAATGATATGTGACCTATTGGAAAATTTAAAAAATATATTAAAACTTTATATCTATTAATTACAAAGATAGATCTATATTTTAACATAAAATACTTTTAGTAATGTTATAAACACTAATATTGTAGAAAAAAGTGATTGATCTTGATTTATTTATTTATATTTTGTGCATATTTTCTACTGGGAGGGGATCTATTGCGAAGTGAGTTTCAAATACTGTTAAATAATAAAAGAAGAGAAAAAGAGAATTTGTCATATTGTATAATTACAATGAGCTTCTTATATATATATGACTCAATCATATAACGATAAAAATATAATCAATTCAAATCATAATCTAAATTAATTACAACATTTTCATTTTCTTATTCTCAAACCTAA